>PNEQ01092242.1:28763-61186 GCA_003012365.1 Medauroidea extradentata
AAAAATAAAAAAAAAAAAAAAAAAAAAAAAAAAAAAAAAAAAAAAAAAAAAAAAAAAAAAAAAAAAGTGCTTCATTCTTGGTTATTTTCACTACAAAAAAAACGTGGTACTTTGGGTCACGGAATCTAAAAAACCGTACAGTACATTTCTACAAAAAAATCAGCTACCAATTATAACATATAAGTGTAAAAACTTTCGAGCAAAATTTTGATGTGTAGCGATAAAATAATATTCTCGAAATCACTGCAAAACTCGGTAACAAGGCCTTAAAAGGCGTACGATGTTCTCGTTGCTGTCATTTTCTTCCTATGTAAATCTAAGTGGTGACTATAATTTTTTTTTATAGTATGAAGTAAAGGCTAACGCAACATCTCGTTTTGTACTTTACGACTTCAGGTGGCATTTTCAGAGTAACCGCAGTCTAAAAAAAAAGCTGTTTTTAGTCATTTTGAGAGGCCCGAAAATCACGTATCTAACAGGCGTCCTGAATTGTTAAAATTATAGAAGTGTAGTTTTGAGTGTGTTTTCTCTTCGTAAATAAACGTAATATGAATAATTTAAGCGGTTTTGCGTAAAAAAAAATACCAGTGAAAACACTAGAACACCGTCCATGCGCCAGGTCGCCACGATTCTCATCGCATGGATCCAGTACGTTTACAATTAGTCCAGCCAACTCTGCTTCAATATATGTGCATTAAGAGGGCGTGGTAGATAAATAAGCTCTGGGTTCTACAAAATGTATAAAAACTACAAAACAACCATCCTTGATAATTATATCTGCGAACTATACTAGCAAACATTTACCCGGAATGATACAATTGTTAAGCGTGATCTCTTGCGCCGCAATTAAATGTACGAGATTTCAGGGTCAGAGATTGTTCTTCAGATATACGTTACTCGAGAAATATTTTTGCTGAGAAAGTTGGCAAAAACTATAGTCTGAGAAAATTTTTAATAGCAAATTGGCTTCGAGAATCCTACAATTCTGAACTGATGCTTTTAGTGCTGAATTACGTATTACGTACTCTTAAATGGCGTAGAACAGAAGCTCTGGTTGTTTTTTTAACAGTTTCACAACCGTGCGGCGCAGGGCGGCAACACAGCAGAGTTACGCAACAGCAAAGAAGAAAGTCATCAAGGTTGAACAGCCAGAGCAACCCCCGCTGAACCTCGACTTGACCTCGCCTTAGCACGGAACTACGACGTCACGACGACGGTCAGCGTCCCGTCGTGCCGCCTGAACGAAAAGCAGGGGGCCCGCGTCATGCCTTCCAAGATTGTTGGGCGGCAGTGCAAAGATCTCGGCTTGTCGAGATAAACTCGACCTCCTGCAAGCAAGCTGGAAACAGCTGACCCGCACCAAGTTACGTGCTTCGTTCGTCCAGACAGGCGCATGACGCTGGTGTTGATTACGCACACCGCCAAGTCACAGAATAGTTACGAATACAGACGTGAAATAACCATAGGACTGTAAACTCTGTCACACGCGCCAACAAAATGTCTTCGCTGGGCAGCAACACGACAGAGACGCCTACATAGTAAAAAAAAATGTTCGTACTATTACCAGAAAAAGTTTATAAGCTAATGTCAAAAATTCATCAGTCTAGGTTCTGAAACAAGAATGTCACTGGTCATTAAAGTGGAATAAATTTTGCAAATACTACGGGACTAGGATACTTTCGTATAAGCAGATTGATCAATGATAGAATAACATTTAAGGTCCTGTCACATTGTCCTCCACGTATAATAGACACGAAAGTAAATCAATACTCTTTGTAGTTGGGTTTTATGAAAGGAGTCTGTATTCTATGGTATATTGCTTATCGTGCGTGGTATCCGTATGAATACACTAACTCCGTCCGAAGATTTTATGTTTTTTATAAAATTTTTGTCCTTTTATTGGAGCTTTAAGAGATTTCTGGCTGAAAACCTAAATAGTGAGACAAACGCAATCAAGGTGCATCACGGAATTATACTTCACACACGCACGCGCGCGCGCACACACACACACCTTAAAATTGTACAGGAATGCTACAATTGATGATATGGAAACTATTTTATAAATGCGTCAGGATAAAGTGAGCACTCAAAAAGGCCCTGCTTAAGTTCTATTTTCAGCCAATTCGTATCTTTCCGCGCGTAACGTATAATGACGGGAAATGTCTAACATCTCTGGACACGTCACTTAATACTTGCGCGTTTAAGATAGGTACATTGTTCAGTCGGTAGGGAAACTATATAGTTTGATTAAAAAAGTATATTATTTATGTAAAACACAAATATGTAAAATTAAGCAGATTTTATTTCAGTATTGTTGCAATTCAATAGGAAAACACACGGAACTATGTACTAAAATTCGCTGCCAACCACACAAGCAGTATGGAAACTATTGTTAATGTTGAATTATATGCAGTATTGGTTAGTGATTTTTTTTCAAATGCTAAATATTTAGTGCTCACTTTATCCCGAACCCTATGCCATGCCTACTTCTTGTAATCACGCTTATTGCTCAGTGAGGTGAATTTACAAACAATTTTTTTAGAGCGTACATGCAATTTTTTAGGATATCAAAAGGTAAGTGTATCTTTCCTCCAGGGCTACACGGGAATTGAGTGTGGAGAACCAAGCGGCGACACTGGATAAGATAACACGTTCAAATTCGACCTATCACCTTCTCTCGCTCAAACTAACCAGTCCGGAGGGAAAGTCGAGAGTAGTTGTTAGGAGTTTGCCAGCTTCCCACTGGCGCGCTAGGGCGAAGTCTCTCCAACTACCCAAGCCACCGCCGTCCACTCCAATCTGTTGTCGGCTACAAGTTTTCTTTTTACGCGCCCCTGGCCGACACTTATTTATGCGAGTCCCTCCCGCTACCCTCGCACGACTCCAATACGCAATATTCAATCTAGTCCCTATAAAACCTTGACTGACCCCTCCGCTTCATCGGACAGGCTAATAAAATAGGCGAGGATCGAACACGATGATGTTGGAGGGGCGGAAAGGTAGGCCGGGGAGGGGAAATACTATAGGATTCTGGAAAGAGAGAGGACAGGAGAGGGGATAAGCGTGTGTGGGTAGTCGAGAGAGCATCTCAATCTCCAAGGACGTCGTAAAGCAGGACAACCGAGTATAAGCCACGACTCGTAAACACGAAGGTGTCCGCGGTACAGACACCACCAAGACTCTCACAGCCATTGTAATATACAGTCAGAAAAGAAATTTTGTGCACATCATATCGACTGCAATTAAAATCGTCTGAGCCCACAGTTTTTCATGTTGCCCTGCAGTAGCAAAACACCAATATTTTGCAAAAGTGAAGTAATTTTCTTAAAATATGTCTCGTCGGGGAGATAACGATATCGTTACGACCCTGAATGTTTGTCTCTTTCGTCGTAACTTTTCTTTTCGGTAAATATGTGGAACTACAACTTAACTGAAAAACAGAATACACATTGGCCGAATTTTAGACAATATAAATCTTTGTTTGCCGTTACTGTTGTTACAGATATAATTGCAATTACAAAATTCTAATTACTTTTTTAACTGCAAATAGATGATATTTTTTCATGTTTGTTGCAATGGGAGTTTACAATTATAACTTACTGGTTTGTGGACATAAGCCATTGCTCATGTATTGCAGATCAAACTTGTGTGGCATGACAAAGTACAAAAAAGAAATAAACCGATACAAAACACAAAAAAATCCCAGAAGTATTCTATCAGTTTTTTATTTACTTATTAATTATTATGTTAGACAACAAAGTATTCCAGAGATAGAATTCTGTCGAATATCGACACAATACCCAGACACAAATATAGAACCAGATTTCCAATATGAAAAGAGATAGAAATAGACAAAAACAGTGAATAGTGGAAAATAAACAAAAGACAATAGACAACACACGTTAAAAACAACGAAAAAAATGCAACGTTTCGGAAATTGCGATCTATTCCCGTCTTCAGGCTGAGACACAGCTGGTCGGAACACCAAGATGCGAATGAAGTTCGCCAGAAAATTGGGGCTTATATAGCCTCAATGGTCACTAACCATTGGCCGAGCAGGTGCTCCGACCAGCTGTGTCTCAGCCTGAAGATGGGACTACATCGCAGTTCCCGAAACGTTGCATTTTTTTTCGTTGTTTTTAAATAGTGTTGTGTTGTCTATTGTCTTTTACTTGTTGTCCACTGTTCACTGCTTTTGCCTATTTCCACCTTATTTCATATTGGGAATGCGGTTCTATATTTGTGTCTGTCTTCTGTGTCTGGGTGTTGTGTCGATATTCGACTGAATTCTAGAATTCTTTGTTGTCTAATATAATAACTAATAACTTAAAAAAAAAACCGAAGTGACAGAATTCCTCTGGGGTTGTTGGGTGTTTTATATAGTTTTTTTGTACTTTGTTACTCTACACAAGTTTGATCAGAAAAACATGAGCAATGGCGTATGTCCACAAACCAATAAATTCTAATTGCAAATAGATCTGTAACAACAGTTACGGCAAACGCAGATTTATATCTAAATTTTTTATATAAACAGGCAATAAGGTTACAATTCTATAAATTTACCCAAAATAAACATTATGACACAAAATATAAAAATGCAAGATGACTTCTATCTCACCCTTCTAAGGCCATGCTTTCGAGTTTAAACTGTTTTCGCGATGGTAATTTTTTAAGCCTTAACTAAGGCAAATATAAAAATCTGCTCTGGTTTTCTCCATGTTGCCTAATTTTAAAGACAGTTAGTACAATGGTTTTAGTTAATTATCGAAACCGTATATTTATTTGTCTTGGGAAAATTAGCTATCACGACAGAAAAGTTTAAACAAATCTGCCAAACACTAATTTTGTGATAAAAAATTAAGACAAATTAACACGTTTATAATACCTTATAATTTCATTGTGTTTACAATTTGCTAATGAACTGTAAAAATTAAATTACGCTTCGCGTGACTACGAAAAAAATTTCCTCTTCTGATATCCTTAAGTGAAAAAACGAATCATAGTAGCGCAAAAAAAAAAAAAAAACCTTCAACTCTTTTGTAAAGTTAAAAACTAATTGTGAACGTAGTATCGAAATCGGAAGAAAAAATTTGCAGCACATAGTACATTCAATCGTTAAAAGATCGCAGGAAAACTTGACTGTTTGGTTTCGACGTACGTTCAGTTTAACAGATGATTACTGGCCTTCGCATTTACTTAGATGTTACCCTATTTGACTGAGCCAATAAGAATACCAATATTGTATTATTTTATGTCTGATATAAGTCTGCGGAGAGCTACGCCAACGTATATCACCCAATAATATATGTTGCAAGAAACTGCAATATTTCCAAGGTTATGTTGGCACAAAACATTTTCGCGACATACCATCATCTCTATCAATAGTTAAAAATAATCAAACTTTCTTAATTTGAAAGGACACCTTTGGAAAAAGTGTAACGTCTGAAAGTTTACCATAAGTGTACGCCCGATATAAATTTCCCAAACCGCCACGTGTCTCGTAAAAAAACCCTTTTAAAGAGCTAGGTAAACCATAGTGACGTTAAAATACTACTGCGCAAGCTATATTTCACAAACTTGTATACAATTCACCAGCTCTCCATTAGTAGGGACTGGAAAATTTCGCGAATTCAATGACATGTAGGCTAGATTCCATTGTACTAAGCATAATCAAGCCCCGACTATTTGTCAACTAGCTGCTACTCAGTGGAACAGCAGACAATGAACGAATATACGGGGCTTGAGTATGCTTAGTAGAATGGACTCTAGCCTACATGTAATTGAATTCGTGACATTTTCCAGTCCCTATCCATAGGTAGAGACATGCAAAATTCGCGTTATTTTCTGACAGTTGACTAGACTCCAAGTGACTATAGGCTGGTTCGACGTCTCCCGCTGGCCGATATTGTCGTGACTTGCCGCGGAGAATGCTTACACGGTAGAGAGGCCAATCTCTGTAAAGACGTAACACACGTCAATGACAACACATACAAATTCGTGGCCAATTGAACCGCATATTATGCTCTGTTATGTATAGGAAAGCGCAGTTTAGTCTGCTACCAAATGATAACGCGAATTTTGCATGTCTCTATCCATAGGGCCACGATTTTGTCGCGAAAAGATTTTTGCCCCACTTAGTTTCAGTGACTCACGTGCACATCGGCAGTTCTGTTTCAAGGTTATTGGCAGCGTGTCTTTTCTTCAGACACGTTTCTCATTTGACTGCACCAATCAGAATAAGATTATTGTGAGTCTATACGTCTATAATTTGACAAGGCCAGTGACAGTAAAATCATCCAATCACAGACGATGTAGCAGAGCTGCAGGTGTGCACATGACGCATCGAAACCAAAAGTTGCAAAAATCTTTTCGCCATAAAATCGTGGCTCTACCTATCCATTATGCCACTTATAGCCCCATGTTACAGTGAGGAGAGGTTTATCATTTGACTTGACCAATCTGGAATAGGTAACTGAACGTCTACAATCCATACGACCTGTAACCATCCAGCCAGTGAAGTGGAGCTAGAGTGTTTTGAAACACAACCAGCCATTCACATATTTTTCGTCAAAGTTCGGTGTCCCTACCGTTAAGTCTAATTTGTGTGAACGTGTGGTTTAATACTACCTCGCCGACAATTTTATACGTGCCGCACGGTAAGTTAAACCAATTACAAATGCACATGTTGACGCATTGCACAGAATGTTGTATTATTAGTATCTTGCAATTATTTAAAATGAATACACTACTATACCTGCATTTAATTTTAATTAATTCTACAATATTTAATATGATATTTCCAGTGCCACTTTCGTAACAGATGCGTTTCTAAAAGGTTAAACGTATCGTGCAGCAGCTATGCACAGCCAAGATGGCCTAACAAATGTGGCTCTTTTGGGCTCGTCGAATCGCAGGGCAGATTGGCGAACGTTTATTGACGGATACAGAACTGCCATCGAGTGAGGGCGTGGGGAAGGGGGAAAGGACAAGACCGAACAAAGAACACACAAACAACGCGTAAAATGTGCGTATATACACCTATATTTATGTCCCGCCAGAGGAACTTTATGCGCCGCGTAATTTTTATACGCGCGCAGTAAAGATCGGGATGAAGCACGCAACCTCCTAATTGGGCGATACAGCCTTCTCGCACCCCATCCCTATAACCAGGCCTTTTGATTGGACGAGGTTGTGCTTCGCTGGTCCTGAAACCACTTCGTACTGAAAATATGAAGATGATCATGCACCACATGGTTTCGAACGTAAAACACACACCCACACACACATATATATATGTATATATATACACTTACACACATAAACATATATACATATAGACACATATATACATATACACACATATATACATATACACACATATACATACGTATGTGTATAAATGTATATATATATATATATATATATATATATATATATATATATATATATATATGAACTGTTAATTTTTTTTATTTGTAAATATTTTTGGAGTACTTGTTCTTATATTTGTATTAGCAAGTTAGTAAGTATTTGACAAAAATATTCTATTTCACTCGATTTTCAAAATTTTTAAGTATGTTTATGAACGTATATGTATTTATAGATTTAAGAACGTAGCCTGTGACATCTTATTTAAGTGTAAATTGTTTCATTTCAGTTGGTTTTCGCCTGGGTGAATGCTGCCGTAAACATTCAAATTTTGAGTTTGTTAGCATGCCGTCATTGTAATACTGATAATGCTAAAAAATTTTCCACAACAGGCTAATGTAGTCAATAGTAACGTTTACAAAACTAATACTATTTCGAACAAATACGAAATGATGAACTGAACCTGAATGCACTTAAGCTGGCTACTTAGACCGCGTATGTGTGTGAGAGACACAACATCTATGGAGCGCTAAAGGTGCCGCTGACCCGTGTGTGTAATGTAATATCGCACCTACACACAAGCTACTCAACCGCCGTGCATGGCTAGTAGAGGTATAATGCTGCACGCCTAAAACGTATCCAACCAATCTTACTCGAATATTGCAGCACCGAATTGTTCTTCAGCTGTTATGCGCCGCGACTTCGAACGCAAAGAAGATAATGTACCGGAAATATTTGCATTAAAACTCTGTACAGTCGGTCCAAATAAACAATGTTTCGAGTTTGGTCACTTAATTTCCAAGCATCTAAGCTGTCTTGATAACAAAAAATAGAAAAACCCACCAGTGGCTACGTTCATAACGTTAATGCAAATCCAGGAGAGGATAGGTATTCGCTAACAGATGCGCTAGCGTGATACAGTTTTGTGGTATATAGGCCTACATCATGTTACTGAACAACACCGACAAACACCGGCCGGTGATTCCTTATGGAAAGAAAAAAAACAAGCAGAAATTATACTTTGCATTTTTCGCCTAAACTTAATATTAAGGGAGTGATACTCTGAATATCAAAATTTATAATCGTATTTCCCCAAATTATAGGAAACTAAATAACATAAAAAAGCAATATTTTCAGCACTTCTTAAAGCTGTTGGGACCTCCAAACCACCAGCAAATACAACTTGATACCTCCCACCCTTATGAAAATAATAGGGGTGGCTACCATATAATTGCATACAACTATTTTATCGTCAGGATTTTCGAACATTTGAAGATGGTTTATTGAGAAATGAGACCTGTGTATAACAAAAAGGTCCCTTTGTTGCAACTGTCTAGCAGATACCGTTTATGCTTAAAACATATCTGAATATTCGTGCAGACTTACAGAACCTAGAGCATAGGCAATCCTGCGAAATTCCATGTGATGTGTGCAGCGTACAGACTATGGTGGAAATTCACTTGTAAACAAGTACAATACTGTTAAAGTCGCAGATCAGTTTGTTGCTAGCATTCTGCGCACACGTCGTAGAAGTTGTGAACGAAAATGGTTGGTCCCAGGCAGCTGAAACATGTGTAAATGGTATTGTATTCGTCATGCCGATAGTAAACCAAACACAAATAACTTAGTGAAGTAATATTTGAAAAATAACAATAATACCACAGTGTCGGTATCAATGTTGTTTCTCCAAAGATGGCAATTACAACCGCCACGGCGATACTGTTTTGATTACCACCGGTTGTCACGCCAATTTTCACATTTGGGAATCGTGCCGGTAAGATGACGTTGCACGGTGGCTTTTATCGTGGATCTCCCATTTTCCTTATTCTCCATTCCCAGTGTAACTCCACGTTCACACCATGTCACCACTCTTTGGCTCTCAAAATCTTAAATATTACGAGCCACCATCTTAATCCATTCATTCATTCTGGCAGTATTCCTATAAGAAATCCTTTATGAATGTTGCTGATCCTAAAGTCATAAAAACGTTTTTACGTTTGCTGTTTTTTGTGGCGGTTAATGTCTTCATTTGTTTAATTTGAATACCTGTGCACATTACAGTGGTATGCATGGCTATCACGTAATACCTTGTTTTTAAATGCATCTGACCGACGATCGCAACCCGCACAACTACTTCTGCATGTGTACGGCTAGTAGCCTACACGGCTCGACCCTCTCTGTCTGTTACGCATGCATGCTACTTTTTAAGGAGTTTGGAGAAAACGGATTATATTTCGACAAGACTTAAGCTCTCTGAACTGTTGTTGTGTTTGCAACCACACCCATGTTACAAATTGAGTGAATATCATGACCTACGACATTTTCAAAGGTGTAACATACCCGATATATTGCTGCATCGTGTGGGGAACGTAACGTTTACGCAAATCAATTACTTTTAAAATCCTGATTTTTGGGAGATAGCATGCTTTAGAGAAAACACATTTATACCGACACTGCACTATTATTTTTCTTTTCCAAGTATTACCTCACGAAGTTATTCGTGTTTGATTTATTATCAGCATAATAAACACAATATAATTTAAACATGTTTCAGCTGCCTGGGACCTAACATTTTCGTTCACAACTGCTACAACGTGTGATCAGAATGCTAGCAACAAACTGATCTGCGACTTTAACAGTGTTGTACTTGTTTACAGTGAATGTCCACCATAGTCTGTACGCTGCACACATCATATGGATGTTCGCAGGATTGCCCATGCTCTAGGCTCTGTAAGTCTGCGCATATATTCAGATGTATTTTGAGCATAAACGGTATGTCCCAGACAGTTGCAACAAAGGGACCTATTTTGTTATACACAAGTCTCATTTTTCAATAAACCATCTTCTAATGTTCGAAAATCCTAACGGTAAAATAGTTGTATGCAATTATAGGGTAGCCATCCCGATTATTTTCATAAGGGTGGAAGGTATCAAGTTGTATTTGCTGGTGGTTTGGAGGTCCCAACATCATTAAGTACTGCTGAAAATATTGTTTTATTTGTGTTATTTAGTTTCCGATATTTTGGGGGAATACGATTATAAATTTTGATATTCAGAGTCTCACTACTCCCTTAATATTAATCTTAGGCGAAAAATTCAAAGTAAAATTTCTGCTTGTTTTTTTATAAGTGATCATCTGCCGGGGTTTGTCGGTGTAGTTCAGTAACATCCTGTATAGGCTATCTGTGAATGGGAGTGATTACAACTGTTTAGCGATCGGAGCTGGATGGACTAGATTAAAGCTCTCATTGCTCTGCTTTTCCGCATCTTCTAAAACTTATATTTTAACATTATGAAGAATACGTGAATGTATCTAGATATTTTCCGCCATGAATATTTTCCGTTTTACAAAGCTTCAAATCATCAAAACATTTTCAAACTATGAAGCTCCTGACTCCAAATCTGTTTTGTCCATTTTCCCAACCCATCATTCTCCCTTCCCCTCTACCCTAATGTTTTTAAATAATCTACTGACTAAACGCAAAGCTTAGTGGTACAAACTGTTTTGATGTTGCCATAGTTGTGTGTTGTTTGCGCTATCTTGTATCAACGCATTTTATTATGTAAGAATAATGTATTATTATCATTATTCTTATCATCGTTAGAAGTGTAAAAGGTATAAATAAATACTTTCAGACGATTCAATGAAAACATAATGAAGATCTATGTAATTATTAATGTTTATTTTCTTTTATCTGATCAAAATATACGTGAAGGTCTCCAGAAATATGGTTTTTATATTATTTTTCAAAACCTACATTTCTCCGGGTTGATTCTCGTTTGCACTGCGACCTTTCCGAGCAGCCCGAACAGCTTCACGGGAGGAAACGCAACGCGCAACAAAAACATTCCCAGCGGTGTTACCACCCACACCATCCACCGGCCCTCGCGCACGCACACTATTGGCTGTCGTCCCCTTCCTACGCAACCACCTCCTCCCCCAGGAAGTGAATGAATCATGCGGCCCAGATAACCGCCGCCATTTTTCATGGCATGCCCGTAGGGGTCACGAGTCCGGTGGTGGGAGGGGGCGGGGCAGTCCAGGTGCTCCCAGATCAAAATATTGGATGAGGTCCGCATACTGATGGCCCGAGATGCGTATCCGCGCGCGGGTCCATTTCCCCCAGCATCCCTACTCCCTCTTGTACCCCCCCTTGCCAGGGCAGCGGTGGGAGGTAGGTCCTTTATCACCGGCCGACCGCACCTATCGCCCGACAGGCCTGCGAGAGCCGCGGGTATTAAAAATAAATAACACGCCAGCCTGAGCCCTGCGTTCCGCGTGAATGATGGCGTCAATAAACACACGATCGCAGGTCGCGATACACGCCACGTCGCATTATGCGCACCCGTCACGTGTCCGCTGCTAGCTATCGAAACTATCTGAGAAGGGATGTGCACTGTTCGCAAAAAAAAATACTAGATATTTTTTAATGCCGAAAGTATCTACTTCTGAAGGTGGGAAAACTGCCGTACACTGAATATGAACTCCCAAGGCAACGTTCGACAAACGTACGCCAACAATTCCTCATGCCAGTGCTTTTAACATTTAACTCTTAAGAGAATATGAAGCTATGCTCATCAAACAGCTTTACGAAAAGAACATAACATTACACAAAGTGTGAGTACTTCTTCATTCTAAGAGTCCATGATCGCTTACATGTCGTACCAAATTTATCTTCCTTATCTACCCAAATCTACTGTGTTATAGTGGAAGTCAAGAGGAGAAAAATGACCTAGGTACTTCTCAGGGCTGAGCCCCATACGTCTACAAGGGATAGAGTTCATCCAATCTGAATACATCGCTAAGCGTTCAACAGTTTAATAAAAAAAAGTTTATTTTTAACAATTTTCGAAACACTTCATACGCCAGGTAGAATAATTTACGTACTGCACATAATTTTGTTTTAATGCCACGCTGGGCAATTTTACAATTATTTAGATGATATTCTTTTAACACGATTAAATAAGCACTATCAATATCGAAAAACCGTTACACTGTCCACGCACAAATTTATACTTTTTTGCACTTATATTTGATGTGGCAATAAACCTGAAGTTTTGTAGATTCCTGCGCCCAATACATCGAGGCCAAAATAAATCTAAATATTGTCTGCGAGCGAACTGTGAATTCATTTGCAAAAAAAAAGTTACATAAATGTGTGCATTATATGGCTGCCCACAGTCTAGAATGTTTAAAATTATTAATGAAAAAATATATAGGATGGCCTTAAGTGCGCGGTCTACAGCAATTTTCATCGCCATTTTTTTTATTTGTACCAGATATTTTTTCTTACTTTAGACACAAAATGTGACTAAATTTGGCTTTTGTGAAATTTTTTTATCTCTCATAGTTTTCGCGTAATGGCTTGTTAAAGTCATATTTTTGCATGTTTCCGTTTTAACGACTACACTAAAACCAACTGATATACCAAACTAAAAAAAAATCACAGTGAATAAAGACATTGCAGGCTACCATGACATGCTCATGGAATTAAAGAATAAAAATTATTTTAATTTTAAAAAATTGGTGAAACTGAAAATAAAAATTTAAAAAGTTCAATATTTTTTTTAAACATACAAATAATGTTTATTCTTTAATTTTATGAGCATGTCATTGTAGCCTGCAATGTGTTTATCCACTGTGATTTTTTTGAGTTCGGTATATCAGTTGGTTTTAGTGTAGTCGTTAAAACGGAAACATGCAAAATATGGCCTCAACAAGCCATTACGCGAAAACTATGAGAGATAAAAAAATTTCATAAGAGCCAAATTTAGTCACATTTTGTGTCTAAAACAAGAAAAAAATATCTGGTACAAATACAAAATAAAATAAAGATGATGAAAATTGCGGTATACCGCGCCCTTAACATGCCCACTGTTTTAAAAATCTAAGCGTATAAGTCGTAAGATTGTAAAACCGAAACGTATGTTATCTTCCGTAAGGTTTCGCCCTTCCTATTCTAGTCGCGAGGGGCCTGGCTGGGTTTCATCCCATCTCCGGAGAGTCGATTTAGAACCAGGAGTCGCGGTGCTGGAATCACGTGGCTTTACCTCGCGTGATGGCGGTCCGGGCAGTCCAGGCTAGGGGTACAGGGGGAAGGGGAATTGAAGATTGGGAAAAAGAGGGGCGCGGAAAGGAGGGGAGGGAGGTAGAATTACTAGGAGATTAGCTCAATTTCCACGAGAGTCATAAAAAGGTGGATGAAGAAGTCGAAAGCGAAACAGCGGTGGCGCTCTCAAGTGAAAACGGGGAAGGAAAAAAAATCCACCCGGGCATCACCCTCCTGGCGCCAAACGTCTTGCCGTACCGTGCAGGGGCAAGAATGTGGTAAGTCCACACGAAGATGTCTTGGGCACCACTTCCTATCTACCTTGGATGAATTTACATGCTCAATTATATTCGGAAATGTTCCGTCATCTTCCACGACATAGAAGATAAGACAAAATCCATTTTCCGAATATAGAAGCGAAAGTATTGCCTTTTAGTCCGTTCACGATAAAATGAGCACTGTATTAAGTTTTCTTTCAGCCGATTTGCAGTCATCTTAACTATTTTTGATATGAAAACTTCCAGGTAACTAAAATTCAGTGTAAACGTCCACCATTCTGAAAAGTTTTTACTGAGTGCTCAGTTTATATTGAACAGCCTATAGAAATAAATATGTGTAAAATACTTACTTGCTCACAGTTTTCAGGCACTGAAAGAAAACTGATTAAAATATCCTCTAGAAATTTTGGCCGAACCGAGATGATGAAAATAAAAGTCAGTGGTGGCATACAAGGTAACACGGGGAATGATGTAATTCAGTAAGCAAGGATGAGTTTGGACACGTGGGATGGCTTAAGACACTTTCATACTATTTATATATTCCATAATTGTCAACTGTGAGTAAATATAAATTGAATGTCACGTGACTATTTAAAATTCAGAATTTAACGCAAGTAAATGTCTTTATTCAGGACTAGCATACATGCGAAAAACAATTTTGCACTGTCTCAAATTCACCCCCGCTTACGGTAGTTAAGTAATTTTAAAGTCACATTATTTTATCTAATGTGCAAAACGAAAATCTTACGATAGGATACATGGAAAAAATAGTATAGTTGCAGGAACCATACTTCTGTTAAAATAGGGACAACAAAACAGTTTGGTTGTTGGTATTACTCTGGACAGTTCCTTCAACAATCTGTTCTGTAGAAGTTACCACCTGGTTTGTAAAAGCAACAAGACTCTTTGTTTCTACCACAAAACAGATTGTTGAAGAACTCTCCAGAGTAGTACTGACAACCGAAATGTTTTGTTGTCCCTATTTTAATACAAGTATGGTACCTACAACTACACTATTTTTTCAGTCACTATTGTCGTATTCGTTGGACATTTGTGTAAGTCAGTACTGAGTTAAAAGTTTCTGAAAAAGAGATTAAATAATAATCAACAAAACGTAAAAATAAACCTGTGTTACTGGCATCTAGTTCCGGATGGCAACTTCCCTTGAGTCACCTTAAGTCGGTTCGACAACTACGGAATGCCAACTAATATAAATTAACACGTAAATATCTATCATTTCCCATAAAAGGCGTCTGGGGCAAGCAGCGCCATTAAACATAGGCTGCTACGGATACCTTTCAACTTTAATCTTTTAGTATACATTGTGGGAATAAATCTGGAAAGTTACACACAAATGTGAAGGTGAGTTAAGAAATTAGATACGACAAAATTATTTCCTACGTATTTACACTAGCGCACTGAAACCGTTTTAAAAAACAGCCAAATGTATACTGAAGAAACCAAATTTGTACAGAAATATCGATCAGTGTTTATATACTGACAGACTAAAATCCCCACAACTTACTTAGTTTTTTTAGGTAGGTATGTTTATAAAGTCCTTAAAAAAAGTGGCACTGCGTGAGTGCAGCTGTTCCCGAAAAAAATTCTCGCAATGTATTTTCTTGATTCGCTGTTGATTTATACAAGAATGCGTCACAGAACTCTGTGAATAAAATGCAATCATTGGTTAAATATGTAAGTAAAATATAAACTTGCAGTCACCGTGTAGGCCTATAGAGATTAAAAAGGCCATATGTACATATTGACGTATTCCCTACCGAAAAAATGTGAGGATTTAATCCACGCAGTATACCCACCCGCCAGATATTCATTACCATTAATGTAGCATTTCTTGCACATAGAATGCCCGTTAACGTATACATATGCCTTTATGTATAAACCATGAAAAGTTCTACTACATGTAAAAATAATGAATACGTCCAGCTTTTTTCCTTTTTATTGAAATTGTGTGGTTAAATTCCCCAGTGTTCAGTACAGCCAAAAGTGTTTTAAAAAACTCTAGAAAGCATATATTAAAATGCCAAAAGTGTTTTAAAAAACTCTAGAAAGCATATATTAAAATACCAAAATCATTAAATACCTCGAAGTTAGTATGACACTAGCAGATATGAGCTGTATAGAATATACATATAGTACATGTGTTTCTCCGTGTATTTATCGCTATTTACGAAGACTGTATACCATTAGAAATGTACCCGGTGCATTGGCCGCACCAGAATGATTTCTTAGCTAATGCAGCTAGTTAAGATTGTTTACTCTAAAATTTTGTTTCTGGTGCGCTCATATTAATAGGTTTTTCCCTAAAGGTGACAAGGAGAAAGCTATTTGTTCGGTAACTAGCGATGTATTACACATGTATATGCAGTGCGGATCGGTCAATAAAATCCAACATAGCATTCTCTTCAATTTCCTCACTAAAATTCCCGTTAATCATAAACAAATTTGCGGGTTACTCACGTGTTTAAGAAGTAGTTCGAAATACGTTTAATTTCGAAGTCACGTTTCAATGAACTGTTACAGAACTATTATTATTGGGATGCATGTAAGTACACTTCCTATACAAACATGAATTCACATTGTTTGGCGTAGCTCTATGTAGATGTCAACTATAAAATAAATTTTTGGGAAAATTGTCTCATGCAATTCTTTTGCCTATTCGCCTTAACCATTTCACACCAATATATAAACTTGACATCCCATCCTTAATCTTGCTAATAAAATAATTATGAAAATTTAATTTAAAAAATTCTTTTGTAAGACTACGTTTCGGGAACAGTTTCCAGGCCCTGACGAGTCCAAACAGAAAAGTAAT
Source organism: Medauroidea extradentata (assembly GCA_003012365.1). Classification (NCBI taxonomy): domain Eukaryota; kingdom Metazoa; phylum Arthropoda; class Insecta; order Phasmatodea; family Phasmatidae; genus Medauroidea; species Medauroidea extradentata. Next base: position 45,293 of record PNEQ01092242.1, read on the forward strand.
TAAATGTTACAAAGTTTGTGAAAACTGCCTGAATTATGCTTTTCCAGATTATGGTGCCGTATGGCGAAATGTAAATAAGCCAGAAGGCTTGCATGTTTACGTGAGCAGAAACTTTCTTGGGTGATTTAAGTGCTAAATGTTGTGGTTTACGAAAATGATAGCATGCAAAAATCAAAGATAGCAAGATGACCATCAAATTGCAAAAGAGATAACTTGCTTTAGAATATAAACGAATAATCAGTGTTTCTAAACGATTCTCAGAGCACCAACTGTACAGCGAGTCAGGCAGACGTTTTTGGAACGAGGCGTACACTCTCCAGGAGAGCGAAGTGAAAGTTCAACTGATGATCTTTTCCCTCTTTCCTCCTTATTCCACGTCAGAGAGAAAGGGAAACCCTTAGAGCACTTCCTTCGACTGCATTACTTATGCTAAAGCAATTAATTTGTCCAAAGATTACCCATGCATCCTGCCGCCCGCCCCGGCCTCTCTTTCCATTACAACTTCTTTTAATTAATTTTAATTAACGTGGCCGTAGCCAACATGGTGGCGAGGAAGGGGGTGAAGTGGGGTTCAGGGAAGGAAAATTCGGTTGCTCACGGGTGGAAGGCGGGCATAATCTATATATGAAGACCCTGCGACTTGGCGAGTAACGGCGGCCAGCGGCATTTTGTAAGAGGAAAAGGCTTTTCTTGTTACATCGGATACGTTGGTCCTGCATCGGTCGCTGGTCTGACAAATATGTGATGTAGAAATAAAGTGGGACGTAGAATTTAATGATAAAAAGCACAAAAAAAACATTTTGGCCACCGTTACCTTAGAGGAATAAGTCAATTAACGACGGTATGTATGTGCAGTGTAATGACATTTTGTGTTTCTAAAAAAAAATTAACAGCAATGATGAATTTGTTATGTAGAACTACAAATAACTACAGTAAAATTTAAAGTAAACAACTTGGAAACATGTTTCAAAAGTCGTGCGGAATGCATATTGCCAAAAAATAACAAAAAAAAAAAAAAAAAAAAAAAAAAAAAAAAAAAAAAAAAAAAAAAAAAAAAAAAAAAAAAAAAAAAAAAAAAAAAAAAAAAAAAAAAAAAAAAAAAAAAAATACAACGGAATGTAGTGGCGCTTGCAACAAAGCTTCCAAAAATATTTAAATGATAAAAAAAACTAAGACAGGACGTCGAAGATTATGTTATTTTACATTGATTACTCTGTTAATAAACGATGATAACAATTGTTCATAGACCTATTTTATTTCAAAACCACTTTTAAAAAATGGATATAGACTCGTTAATTTTATAGTAACTGAATAACAATGGGTTGAATGTCAGTAGGCCTATTTAGTTATTGCTTGTCAAAATTACAAGAACTGAGTTGTTCGTGTGACGACTGTTCAACTAAGTGCTGTCGCCCAACACTCCACATTCTAACATGTTCCAGCACACTCTTTCTTTACACTCTATACTGAAGTATATAGGTTTATTTATTTTAGATGTTTATAATGAGGCAGTTAAAGCATAATCGACGTTTCTTACAGTGTAACAATTACATATTCCATACATAAATTTTACAAATATCTGCACATTCGATTATGATCTCATGCAGTCATTCACCCACTTAAATGCTTAAAAATGTAAGCAAATGTAAACACAACGCCTAGAAATTTCAACCTTAACCCATAATTTAATGGGATGGGTAAGGAAAACGCAATTAAATATTTTTCGAAAGTAGGCTAATGAAACCCTTTGCGGTATCGTGTTAGCTTAGCAACAATGCCTCATGTAGTGTTCAGACTTAAAATATGAGAACATTGGGGAAAAAAACAATCCCTGTATGTTCCTCTATTATTCCAAGTCACGGTACGGCATACAAATCAGATATTGTATTTTCTGGGTCCCGTCAGAAATGATGTGAGCAAATAGTACTGCCGCAATCCAACAGTATCCGTCCCATTTTCCATCCTCGTGTTGTGAAAGCAGTGCGATTGCTCCTACCAACCAAAACACGAAATGCAGATTACTAAAAAACGAAACCTAAAACGAGTTGGAACACGGCTTCACATTCATGGCGTATAAGTTCGACAATGGAACCGTAGGAGTGACACCATGCAACTCATGTTTGAACCGTTGTTTCCGTTGTACGACGCTACAGTAAAACGACATCCAGTCGCTCCTGTCAATATTATTCCTGTGTTCGACAACGGTGACACGAGGGCAACTATCACGATTTTCGACTGTTAATCAGTGTCTTCTATTACCGAAACTAATTAGCAATGCTTCGACGGGAACGTGTTTTTGTCGCCGGATTGTGGGCATCCTTTTTAGTCAATAACATATTAAGAGATTCCACATAATATTTCGTTTACCAGCGTAGTACCTAGTGTCGTAGTGCCTAACAGCGTAACGCATTCGGGAGGACCCGTGTTCCATCTCCGGCTCCGGCCATTCTGAGTTCAGTTTTCAATAGTTTCCCGAAATCGCTCAAGACGAATGTTGGGACGGTACCTTAAAAAAGGACATGGCCGGTCCCTCTCCCAGTTCTTGACCTTATGTAAAGACGTGTCGACGTGTAATTGCTGACGTCCATACGTAAAGCTCACTTACCTTACCTTATCGTTAATCATCGAAAACTAGCCAGGAACAGCTGCACCAGAGTTATCATTAAAATCAGGCACGAAAACCAACCGGAAAAAACCACCCAAGGAAAACCATCGCGGAAAAATTACGCGGGGAAAACACCTCGGAAAACCCCACATTCAGTGCTACCGGATGAAATCGAATCCAAGTATTTCCCGAACGCAGATCGAGCAGGCTGCTGCTCGGTACTTGAAACTTGTGCGAACTGTTAGATCATGGTGAAACGAAATACCACATTGTTCCAGACAGAATTTAACCTGTAGTTGGGGTAACATATTCGCAACTGTAACAGCGTTAATAACATACAAATTTTATTTCACGCTTGAACTGACTTAGTGAGTTTTAAGGTGTGTCGCCACAAGCCCAGTTGGAATCATGGGTTTTTGTTTAATTGTATAGAAAAAAAACCTATTTAAAATTATAATCACAGCTCTTTGGTAAAATACATTAACATGGCGACAAACTCATGAATCTAAAACTTCCGACGAAAAATTATAACGAAATTAGTCAAACATCATTTTTAAATCATAGATAGCTTCTCAATGTTTGATAGCCATAAGTAGAGCCACAAGTTTTCCCCGAAAATATTTTTGCACCATGTTTGAATCATTGCCCTTACGTGAATGCACAATGGCAACTCTGCGTCGTGGTAAGGTTAATTCCACTAAAGATTAGAAAGAAAACGTGTTTTTTTATGTGAGAGTTTGGAACAGGAAAAATTTCTGCCGATAGTTTCGCTCGTATCGCTAAGGTATCAGAAAAATAGGAAACTGTACAAAAATTACATTGAAATAGGCTTGGAAAATACAATAGTCATTTCACTTAATTTTAAAGTGAAAAAAAAAAAAAAAACACTTTCGAGTTTTAAATTATCAACTTTATATAACTCAAAATTCAGGAAAGCTCTGTGATTGGTCAGTTTGCACCCACTACCGATACCAGCGCTCAAGTGGCAGAAATGTTCCATGTGACAAACTATTAACACTGATATTTCTAACCTGTAGTAGAATTAACCTTATTCATGGTTATTGGCAGCGTGTCTTCGTTCAGACACGTCTCTTATCTGAATGCACCAATCAGAATACGTATACGGATAAAAATATTTTGTGGCTATTAACCCAGCAAAATTAATTTTCTGGTCACCACAAAAAAACATTTTGTCACCACTAAGATATCGTGGTCACCAATAAATCACTTTAGCAAGTACAAAATAATTTCGCAGGGAAGCCTTCCTACGAAATGTTTATTTCTGTGATATGTGATTTGCCAGTAGAATCTCAGTCCAATAAAAAGTTTAAGTAAGGTTAATTCTACTACAGGTTAGAAAGATCAATGTTAATAGTTTGCCACATGGAACATTTCTGCCACTTGAGCGCTGGTATCGGTAATGTGTGCAAACTGACCAATCACAGAGCTTTCCTGAATTTTAAATTACCTAAAGTTAACAATTTAAAACGTGACATTGGTTTATTTTCACTTTAAAATTATGTCAAATATCTTCTGTAATTTTCAAGCCTATTCAAATTTAATTTTACTACAATTTCTTATCTTTCTGATCCATTTGCGGTAGCAGCAAAACTAATGGCAGAATTTTTCCCTGTGGCAAGGCTCCCATAAAAAAAACACATTTTCATTGTAACCTGTAGTATAATTAACTTTATCTAGTTGTATCCAATCACTAGAGCCAGTGATTTTCGGATAAAAGAATTTTACAACAATTTGTGTCAATGCCTAACGTGCACATCTTCAGCTCTGCTTCATGGTTATTGGCAGAATGAATCAGTGCAGAGGCGTGGCTCATTTGACTGTGCCAATCAGAGCGAGGTTACTGAGACACCACACGTCTGTGATTTGCGGGTAGAACCCCAAGTGAGAGTGAGTGAGAGATTTTCGTCAGCGCTCAACCAACATCGGGGTCTTAGTGCTGGTGAGGGGTGACACGAGGTGAGTATGGAGCAGCGCCAGAAATGAAAGGACGGGGGAAACGGGAGATCCCTCAGAAAACCCGCCGACCAGCGGCATCGTGCGGCACGATTCCCACATGCGAAAATCCGGGGACCGACCTCGCCGGGAATTGAACCCGGACCGCCTTGGTGGGAGGCGAATGGTCTAACCATTCGGCCACCGCGGCCTCTTAGAACCCGAAGACGCTGAGAGTTAAAAACACCATAATATCACTGACCACGAAAGAGAGATACAGATGTGTACATAAGGTATTGAAACAAATTGTTTCAAAATTCTTTTCACAAAACATCACTGGCTCTACCAATCACTCGCCACGAAGCAATTAGAGATGCAGATGTGCTCATAAGACATTGAAAGCAAATGGTTCAAAAAGAGTCTCACCACAAACTCATGGTTCTATTAGTCAGATAATGCATATATAAAAATGTACGACCAAGTCGTTGCAACGCTACAGCATCACAAGTTTAGTTAATTTCTATGAAAATAATGTTACGATTTGAAGGATTAATGGAAAATTCAACCCCAAGGGAATGAAACCCCCACCTTAACAGTATATCTGCGCGTGGGGGCAGTTCTATGCACTAGGGAGGGAAATCGGAATGAAAAAAGAAGGGGAAAGTGAACTTACGGCCTTCTCTTCTCTGGGCAGGTTAGCAGCATCTGCACCTCTTCAGTCATTCATAGAATACTGAATGGTGCCTACAGGTTTCTTACTTCTTTTTTTTTTACAACAGTCAGTCGACCGTATCACGTCAACGGTGGGTGGGTCATGCATATTGACGGGCCGTCTCAACACGTGCGCATAAAACTCCGCCGGCGATAGCTGCGCGCGAAATAAACGGATACTCGCGAGACCGTAACGGCTTTTCGGCCGTTTCTAGATGTCTACGGAGGAAGGAGGGGATGCAGCTGCGATTTGAAATGTATTACAGCTGCCCACGAGTGCAAACAAGGCCCTACTCAGGGAAGGGAGGGGGGACTACTGCGGTAATAAAAAAATATCCGGGATATCACGGTATCTTCGAGGAAGCGAAAAGTCGTTTACGACGCCCAAACGCGCGAAGGCGAGATGCTGTCCAGGTGACTGAAGCGGCTGATGTGTCTCTGTGGAAGCAAACATGGGGGATATTTTACAAAAGAGCTAGTATATTTTCATTTAGGAAATTAAAATTACTTTTTCTCTCTCGTTAATTAATGCAAAAAGTATAACCAAATAAACATTCCGTAAGTTTGGATGACTTTGGGAAATTTTGTTTACTATTTTTACTTTCCGCAATTGTTAACTGTGAGTAAAAATTAATTAAACGTCATGTGGATATTTATTTTTCGGAATTTTGTCGCACGTGAATTTCTTTATTCAGGGCTACCATATTCGCGAAATATAATTTTTGTAATGTCCCAAAGTTACCCCACGTGTCCTAAGTCACCTCCACTTACGGTACTTAGTCTATTTCTATTATTTATATACATCCGTAACATTTTTTCATGGCAGCTCAGCGTTAGAAACAATATCCGTGAATTCGATATTAAATTAGTGCAATACTTCTTACCGGAAATAACGTTACAGACAGTTCACTTTAAATTGAGCACTTCTCAAAACTTATAACATATAGTGTATTTATTGGTGCTATAGAAGAGTTGTGAAATGTTAACACTAGTTTTTAGTTGCATGGATATTTTCGTATTGAAAAGATTAAAGATAGAAGCATAATGACTCACAGAAAACTGTAAGCAGTGCTCTGTTTATCCTGAATAACCTATAACAAAGTTCTACCGACTTTCAAGTAGTCGGGGTAGCTAAGGATACCATTGCTGAAACACTGAAACTTGGTCTCTCAAAGTGAGTCAAACAAAACCCAATGCACTGAAATTACATTAAGATACTGAAATTACATTAAGATTCACAGATTTGAAAATACACAATTTCAACATTTAAGTGTGATAATTAAAGACATCAAATTTAACACCGCACTGAATACCACAAACTTACGACTCCAGGAAAAACTACATAAAATAATAAAATAACTGTGCGACGAGTAGCTAGCATTGTTTAAACTGGAAGTCCAGGTGTATTAATTTCTTACGTCAGATACAGACGTTAAATGCTTGAACACAAGGATTATAAGCGATTTAGACAAATGCGAGGATAAACTTCTATAAAGGTAGGAACTTAGTTACAAAATAATTTCTCACGTGTTCAAAACTACACTCCAATTTTTTCACATGTACACTAATAATAAATAAATTTAAAGGGGTTGGTACACAGCCATCTTTAATTTACCTCCGCTAGAAGCATTCCTGAACGCATATCTACAATTTTGATATTTCATACACATTTTACATTGTTAAATTATTTCCTTAGTATCTGACCATTTTATGAAGATAAGAATTAACACAATCGCTAATGGAGATCCGGCCAGTGGAAGCTCATTTGAAATCTTCTCAACACGTATACATTCAATACACAGTTGGGGCTGCGGTGGCCGAGAGGTCAGGCCCTTCGCCTCCCACCAAGGCGATCCGGGTTCGATTCCCAGCGGGGTCGGTACCCGGATTTTCGCATGTGGGAATCGTACCGAATGCTGCCGATGTCCGGCGGGTTTTCTCGGGGATCTCCCATTTCCCCCGCCCATTCATTCCGGCGCTGCTCCATACTCACATCATGTCACCACTCACCAGCGCTAAAGACCCCGATGTTTACGTTATTAAGAGAAAAGAAAATTTGCAATTTGCCAGTGGATCGTTTATATGATGATTTAATAAATTTGAAGTACACACAAATTGGAATCTCCGTTACGAAGTAACGAGCAGGGAGTGTAAATGGTCCAGTTGGCGGCCAGCCACTATGATAGAGCGTGTTTTGATGTCTTACCACCAAGCCTCAGTCGCCACCGATTCCTCATATGCCCCGGAAACGTGTTGCCGCGAGACCGGAAGCTAAAGCTTCCGTATTATGCTGGTGTTTGTAAAATTAAACGCACTCCTGCGGACTAGTTGCAAATTATTGAAACCGATGGCGGGGTGAGTGCAACTGTTTTAGCTGGGCTCCGGACACGTATTTGAGATTGGAGGGGAGTTGTTGCCAAAATTAATATATTGCGTGTTTGTGTAATCGGTGGGGGAGTGAAGCTCCCCTCCAGCTAGGCCGAAGTGACCTGGTGTCGTGTTGTTATGGACAATGTGTCAATAGTAGGATCGCAGGTAGGTAGCGAGGTCGCTGGGGACGTGGTAGCCGCGAAGACAACTCCCGTCGCACGAGGCAGCCGTCAATAAAACACCAGTGGCAACGACCAGGGCAGTTGAAGAAGGCCTGCTCACCCGACGAAGGCCGTATCTGGGATGGCACCGATCCTGCCGTGGACGTCGTCGGCGTGGTGCTTTTCTTCACCCACCACCCCCTCCCGTCCCACGCAGGGGTTTATGATAGCGAGGAAGGAAACAAGATGGCGGCCGGAAGTCCATCAGGTCGGGTCCCGAGGGAGGATGCCGGGGACGGGTGTATTGTCTACCCCTCGCTGGTGGACGAGAGGAGGGGAGGTCAGTTGATGTTATCTGGCCGCCCTCGCCATCCACTGGTGCGGACGATAAGCCGGAGTCTATAGAAAGTCGAGGAAGTATTTTTTTTATTCCCTCCTCCACGCGGAAGACCGGCATGTCTCCTCCGAGGTTCCGCTGTGGCGGTTCCCCGTCGGCTCGTCACGACAGACGTTGCGTAAACAAACTTGTAGAAGTTACTACCCCGGGTCGTCGCTGCCACGTCAGTCGCAGAGTCAGCTGGCGACACAACGCCCGCTGAGGTAGCACGAGAAGCCGGGGCTTGTTACGTTATTTGCAGTCCACTGAGTTGATTCGGAAACAACCCTATCTGACGACAGGAAGAAAAGCAAACAGCACTAAATGTTTGTGTTCTCAAATCATGCTCCATCTCTAGAACGACTAATTTTTGGACTTGTTTCATTGACTTACGTGCACATATGCAGCTAAGCTTCATGGTTATTGGCAGCGTATATTTGTGAAGAGGCGTTACGTACATAACTGTGCCGATCAGGACAAGATAACTGCGACACCACACGTCTCTGATTCGCGGGTAGAACCCCGAATTGCTGAGAGTAAAAAATCTGATCATTGGTCATGAAGCAGAGCTGCAGATATGCAACATAAAGCATTGAAACACGTTGGTGCAAAATTCTTTTCACTAAAAATGAATGGATGTATCCATTAGTTAGTATCTCATGGTCTACGCGGTATATCAAGGATAAGGATATTAATAATATTGTTATTACGAATGAAAAAAAGTCAGTACTGTAGTAGTCATGTGGATTAAAGGATACCGTGATAAAACCATAGAAAAAACTCGTCCCAAAAGGTACTTATGACTTCCAAAGCGATCGAACATCTGGAAATTCTTCCATGTTACACCTGGGGATGGAACCCGAGGTGTAAACTGACCAAATCATCGGAAATACGAAGACAACAGAACAGGTTATACGCAAACTTAAGTGACTTTCTCAGCTCAAGGAGAAAAAAAAAAGGAGGAGAGGAACACAAACTCAGATTAAGCTGAATACTGGATGGAATAATCGTGATCACAACATGGAAAATGTATAAACTCAGAAGTGTTTCCAATCCAGGATAAACGATTTAGCATTGGACGTGTGCAATTATTTCGTGCTCTCAAGCTTAAGTAATTCCACGGAACTGCTTTAGTCCCAAAATAAGGTCTTGACAAATGCAGTAATCCTACGTCAATTGCATAGTTTCATTCTACACTATAAGAAAATTTTGGAAAATTTACAAATATTATCTTTGTACTTTTACAAATCCTAGGGGTAAGATGCGTAAAATCTAAGCGCGGGGAAAGTGGTTCGAAATGTACCACCTCCAAATTTTTTTTATTTTCAAAATAATTTCATGTAAAATTCCTTTATTCAAAGGTTATTTTATAAATAAGTTCAGTGTTATTTATGAAGTACAATGCGCATTTGAATTAATTTTTTCCTTACTGAAAGTACAACTACAAGGCTATTTATTCCCCGTAATTTTACAAACATATACTTTGTATTTTATTACAAGAACAACCATCGTAGTTTTACAAGGAATTTCTTTGGCAACTGGGTTTCCAAAGATTTCTTTGTAATAATACAAAAACATGTTTTGCTGCACATGTTTGTATAGGGCCTACAAACATGATTTTATGAAGTTTTATAGCCTTAGTTACGTGTCCTTTGTGAAGTAAATCAGCAAGAACATTGATATTCCGCACCGAAATTTCTTGTTAGTGAGAAAAGGTGGTAGTTATTTTAGTTTCTTAATAACCTACAAACGTCTGCAGATTATAAGCGCTTATCAAGAACTGCTATAACATAAATAATTTTATTATATTTATTTATAACGTTACGAAGATCTAATATCTTTCCAATACCAACCTTCTCTTCCCACTCCCCTTATTTTCCAGCTACGTTGAACAGTGTTTACATTTGACATTTTCAAAGGCAAATAACAAAGACATAATTTTTAACGCAGTGAGCTTACTAGAGGAGAGTTTATACTAAGTAAGTGAACGTTTTTCTAGCAACCCACTGGAAAATGAAAAACTTAAACAAGACCATTCTAAATTTTATAAAACCTACGTTCCTTAAAACAGTTATGATCTTACAATTCAACATACAATTTCACGGTTTTTTAGTGCATCTAAGTTACACTAATTAACGAAAGATTAAAGTAACGTATGTACACACTTCTTTCACCAATGAATGTTAGTTTCAACTACACCACACATTCAAATAGAACTGAAATTATTTTCCGTGAGTGACGAGCAGTTTAAATATCTGAGGAAAATCAGGAGGTAAATTCTGAGAGCAACCACAACACTGTAAACACAAAGTCGCACAATTATAAAATTAAAATGTTACGTACAAAAAAATCCCCCTTGGCAATGGCAAACTTATTTAATTAAGAAGAGGAAATTAGAGTTTTTATTCCGTCGCTTGTTGAGTGCCTTTCTGTACCAACAAAGGGTGGCTAACACGCACACATCTTAACAAGCCAGCCCCGTCTCCTGACCGGAACAGAACCAGTGACATCTTGGTTACAAAGTAGGAGCTTTCGAGCATCATCACCGCAAGCTGAAAGGAACCGGAAGTCAAACTGTTATTTTATAACCTGTGAAACTGTTGCAAAAAAAAACCTTCATAACGGAAATTTAACAGGACCTGCATGAAGGAACCAAGAGAATTATCTGCATGCTTTACGACTGTGCTAAGATCATAAATGTTATTACTGTGGAAAGATATTCTCACAACTGTTATGTATGCTTTTTCTGTGGATATACCGTGTAAGTTTTCTTACTACGAGTTTCAGAAGACTTTTCTAGAAGTTTCCATACGTTTACATAGCGAAAAGAAAATAGTCCAGAGTGTTTTGTTAGGCCGTATTTTGCTGCAAGTCTTGTTAGAGACCCGCCACACATAACAACGGGAAAAAAGTCCTTTTGAATACAAAACGAACGAATTTACGTAAAATCTGTGTACGTGACTGTTTCGATGTTGTTGAAAGTATAAACACACATCTGCCCCGATTGCAAGACAGCGAATATGTTTGGTACAATGCTCTTAGGTGCTGTTAGAATTTAGTATGGATAAATCAATGTCGCTTCTAGACTTTTATAACTTACTTCCGTACTTATTGTATTTACCACCCATGTTATAAATTACCTCCCGAACCCAATTTTCCGTTCAGCTGAGATCTTGTTCTTGCCATTATTTTAATTTTGAAACACAAACACGCGTTGGGATTGATGATTATAAACGTTCACTGTAAAAAAATTTAAGGTAAATTTACTCTACATGTAATGGCAGCTAATTACCTCTACAAGTGAATGAAAATTACTCTACACGTGTCAAGGAAAGTTACTCAACTGGTAATGTACTTTTTCATTACATATTGGCGCAGCCCTCTAGGACAATTTGACATAACGCGCGAGTGAAACTTCCGAGTGGTTTGTGTGGCGAATACACTACCTTGCGGAAATTTCCACACATATTCGGAAATCAGATTTCCCTCTCAAGGTTTGGGAATATTTCCATACATATGATGAGTAATAAGTTATTACTAACATTTTTTACAGTGTTCGATACTGCTCTCATTAATCGTTAGTCAGTATAAGGTGTTGGTTATCGCGTCAATGTATAGAGTTCTTCAAACACTACACTGTTTGAAAATACCTCGGTGAATTAAGAATAAGTAAAATCAGGCCAAAACTATTAAGGGATATTTGTAAAAAATACGGATTTTTAGTTAACAGTTAGTTGGACCTGGCGTACGAGAAGTGCTGTAGCGTGGTGCGAAAAGTGTTTCTCCGTTTATTAGCTATTAAATGTACTTCCAATGCGTTTATCTACGAAAATAAGACAAGTCTCTATCGTTCAAAAATACCGTCCGCTTATTAAAAACATCATTGCCAGCTCCTCAAAAATGGCAAAACTGGCTTTTTGACATTGAACAAATACCAGCCACAATCGTAAAATAAAACGAAAGAGACTTTAACACATAATTTCCAAAAATAAATAAATATGGTCACTAATTAAAAACCTATTATAAAACACATACTACGAAAACACTGCATGTTAGTTTAATAATCTGCGCTTAGAGATGAAGTGGTGTTGAACGTGCCTTAAAAAAAAGTACAAATAAATTTTGATGTAGGCTACATATAATTCATCAAACTGTAACACAGTAGGCCTATTCGTGAGTTTCATTACACTATTTGAAAATGGGTGGAACAGATAAATATTGACTCATTTGTTTCCAGCTAGTACAGTAATAATAAAAATAATCAATATTTTCCCTTGATATATGTAAAAATATCACCGAAAGGTCCACAAACCGTTGCTATTTGTTAATATAGACACAGTCACATTACTAACAAACGCAAAGTATGTGTTTCATTAACTTCAAAATTAATCACAATTGTTAGTGGTTAATGTTCGTGAATTTGCGGAATTTTTTAAGGCAATACAGAAAAAACACGTTGCCATAGGAAAAATTTTGTTTAGCTATGATACACTGGAATGTAACCTCGCCGCAAAGGTATTTAGCTTGTACTAAAGAAATTTTGCCTTACAGAAAAGCAAATGTGGAAAACTTAAGTTTTGTGTCACTTTTTCCTTTAAAACGTTTTCTTTTAAATAACGTAGGTATTTTTGCAGCAAAGATAACATTTTTTTCAACATAAAGCTTATGTTAAAAATACCAAAACTATCTTCCATCACCACAATGATTTCAAATAAATTATTGTAACAATAACACTATTTTGTTACCGTTGTTGTCATTTTTAAACAAACAAAATTTTTGCAACGAAGCAATTTCGCAGTGGATCATACGTAAGATGTCGAGCGAACAACTGGAATAATCAACCGTCCATAAAATCTGAAATAATAATTGTAATTCAATGGGACGTTTTTGTCTACTTATACATCATTAGGCGGTAGTATGTTTTGTTATCAAGTAAAAAATTAAAAACAGTTTTTAGAAAAATAAGGTCTCAAAACCACAAAATCCAATAAAACGGAAAAATTAAATTTTTATAGTTTTCATTGCTAATATATCCGGGTCTGAATAATAACCGAATTTCAAACAATATTCATTTTCAGATTTTAAATTATTTTAGCAGCCGCAAATTTGCGCAAGAGGTTATCGGATACTATTTTTTTTAAATCAAAACGCGAGTATTTTTTGAAATTCAGTTATTCTATAGACCTCGATATTATCATAGTAAAAATGATACAATTTCAAGTTTTCTATTTTTTTGGAGTTTGTGGTTCAAGTCCATATTTTTTTTTATAAAAACCGCTAGTGTTATACAAATAGACTCCCTCTAATAATATAGCTACTCGAAAAAAAAAAAGCGTCCCATTGAATTATGAGTGGTTCAGGTTTTAATCAAATATTAAGTATTCGAGTCGTTCGCTCGACATCTTACCTTTCCGTACCCCTTAAAAAAGCATTATGTTAGTAGCAAAGAGAGTGTTTTTACGCGTGAAGTTACGTTCATGTCACGAGGAAAGCGAGCCATGGGTAATCAAGATGTGTCGAAGCTGAGAGAAGAAACAAGCAGGTGCCAGGACTTACTCGCGCGAAGGGAATCTCGCCCCAGCGGAAGACTGTCGGTGGCTAGTCGCGACGCGAAATGACTCACTGATAGCAGATAAGAAAGCAGCACCCTTCCCCTGTTCATCCAACCCACTTGGTCCGCCGCCCCTGGGCTCCTCGTCCGCACGGGTCCCTGGAGACCAATCCTCCACGCATCTCGGTCTTATCAACACTGCCACTAGCCCTGAACTGGCAAATATGGAAACCCCGCGACATATGGCTGGCTGGGGCGAACAACGGTCTACTTCTACCCGAGTTGGAGAAAGACTACCACTGCGAAAATTATTCAAAGAAAACACGGGAAGAATCGGGAAAGCAAAAAAGAAACTAGAAATATTCGTAAAAAATATACACGTCAATAATTCTTAGTATGCACTACTATAAATAAAAAGTATTGGACCCCTTGGCAAAAAATATGAAGTTTCATTTTGCATTTCACTGTGGGCCCTAAGAAAATTCTGAAGATGTCCGTCTTGTGTGTAAATATATTTTATACGCGGGTACATTGAAGTATATATTTGCAGCTATTTCTATGTTAGTGATTCTGAATATATACTACAATTTAATATTATATTAAGATATTTCACAGCAAATACGAATATTTAAAAAGCTATGTTATTTTATGTATCCCAAAACTAACCAGTAGTTAACTGGTATTATTGTGGTGATTAACCTGCTATTTCCGTTGATATTTTGATGTTCTGTGCGGTTGTAACTGTCGCGCATTGCGGATTTTATTTACTTCAGGAACAAACTTTCACACGTCTTGTATGATGCACTTACTTAAGTAAAATATTAATAAGATAAAATAAAGCACTTCCATCTTTATATTAAAACTACCTTACCTAAATCACATACCGCAGACTCGAAAATATATTCTACTTGAGATGATACGTTTGAATTTGAAATACTTCAGTTGCTGTTGGCAGTTATTCGGTAGATACACTCAACGTGGCGGTAATTTTGCAGTAAGTGTGCAAATGTCAAATATTAATAAAGATCACGTGTTTCTCACAAGTAATTTCCCGTCTCCTTGCCAAACATGGTGTATGTACCAGCCGTTCAGGAACAATTAGGTTCCTGATCCTAGCCATTGTCATATGCCAGACGAACAACTACGCATAGGTTCTGCTAGGCTGCATACCTGACGACGGTTTCTTACTTTTTTCCGTGTAGACAACTACTAGACAACGAAAAGGACAAATCAGTTCGAAAACAGAATCTGAAATGTTACGATACCAACGCAAAGCCTGAAACCAGTTATAGCTAGGGCTGACAGTACTGGTTGTGGCGCTAAAGCAACTCTAATGGCCTAGTAAAATAGTCAATATTATACAATTGCTAGATGCCATCTTAGTACGATAACTGCCATTGTCACGTTGGTAATGGGTTAAAAAAATACTCACTGCACGACAAATAATAAAAAAAAGACACAAATTTTTAACACACTCATTCAGTGGTTACGGCATGTCCTAACATAATTTGCATTGAAGCAATTTTATTGTTAAACGTAGCTGTTTAAACCACCAATTGAAACTATTTGTTCTATTTATATGATTACTAACACTGCTGGAATGTCGTACGACATTTCTAAGGCAAAATTATAAAAAAATTACATTTTTACGACTCATAAAAAAACTACGGTTGTGTGTGTGAAAGTAAGTCACTGAAACAAAATATGAGGAAAATATCTTTTCGCGAAAAGTTCATGGTCCTAGAATGTATGTACATTAGAATTATTTCCCATACGACATATATATATATATATTAATTAATTAATTTATTTATTTAGGGAACAGACAGATGTGTACTTGAGTTTAAATTATAGAAATTGCTAGTTGTAAGTTAGCCGCGGTGTTTTCTGTCGGTCCGGAACGGCGGAGGCCTGTGATTGGCTGAAGCTGCGATTGGCTGACGGGATCACTAACGGCCAATCAGAGGACTCCTGCTTGCACAGACGTTTCTGTGCTAAGCACGAGTCCTAAAAACGTAATATTTAAGCCATTTTAACGTAATATTTTAGTCATATTAACATATTATTTTAGTCGTTTATATATTTTAAATTAATGCTAGCTCAGCAGGCTTGCCTGTGAGCTAGTTAAGTGTTCTAATTTATGTCTTTTTAAGTATGTTTCAGGTAT
>PNEQ01092243.1:0-14078 GCA_003012365.1 Medauroidea extradentata
TTTTTCACAGCTTAATTCTCACAGTTCCGCTCTCTCTGGACGGTGCCGGACGACTAAAAGTCGGCCTGTGTGAACTTGTCCACTTTAAACAATGAGTGACTGCTCTATGGCGATCGGCCGGCATCGGACACGAGTCGAGTTTCTATCCGACCGCCACCCGGCCGCTAGACGACTATTTGCCGGGCGACCCGAAAATCGGGTCTCATATCTCTCAACGTGTTTCTGCATGTCCGATTTTGGTCGGCCGATGTCGGCCGACAAAAAGTCGGAACATGTGAAAGGAGCCTAAGGGCCATAGGATGATAGCTGAACAGTCCTCCCTTCTCTTTTCCAGGTTTTAAAATTGCAATAAGGGTGGAGATACACTCCTGAGATGGAAATTGAAATGATGTCCAACCACGATTAAAAAGGTGCAGTAAGAATTGTTTCCCCTCAAGAGAGAGATTCTGCAACATAGAATAGGAAATGCAATCGAGGCCTGGCGAGGTTTGTTTCGGGTGAGACAGGGATCTTTCTAACTCACTAAGGAGGAAGGGTTTGTTGTACTCCTCTTCCCCAGTGAGACCGAAGTCTACTCCTTGTTCCTCAAAGCGAGCCTTAACTATCTGAAAGGAAGGTGAGTATTGTCCACTGCTCTAATAGGTGAAAAGCTTTTGCCTTAACAAGTTGCAGATGCCATCGGGATCTGTGATAATTGGGTTATTAAACCAAAGAAAAGGTACAATTCTAAAAAGGGTTTTGCCATACATCTTACTAACACTGTCCCAAACATATTTACTAGTATCATGTACCATGAGTGAAGACAGAAAATCCCTCCAAGACAGCCGTCTGCTTTCAGAAAAAATTCACCTGGCTCGTGCCCTACAAAGACGAAAATGTTCCAAGTTCTCCTGGGTTAGATGTACTACCGCTCCCGACGATGTACACTATGTCGGTTCACCTTACATCTCCGCACTCATCGTTCCACCAAGAGTCACGAGAACGACGACGTGTTGACGACATCGAGATGGAGACCTCTGCCGCTGACACCACAGCTGTATGAAAAGAATCGGAGGCCGCATCCACCACACAAGGCATGTCAGAGGGGAAGTGGAGCGACTCTCGATAAAGATTCCAGTCAACCCTTTTAAACACTCAACGAGGAAAAGGAGGTGGTGTTTCATTAGAAATATAGTGTAGAACGACAGGATTATGGTAACTACCACAAAGTACCGGGTATACACTCCAATCAAAGTGTGTGACCAAAACTGGGCTGCAAAGAGACAGATCAACACAAGATATGGTGCCAGTGTGAGATGTGAAGTGTGTAGGAGAACCTGTATTTAGCAGAACCAAGTTGGTGATTGTGAGTAAGGTCTCCACTACATGACCTCGACCATCCCTGTGAGAAGACCCCCACAGTTCATTGTGAGCATTCAGATCACCAACAAGGAGAAACAGCAGATGGAGGATATTAGATCTTCCAGATCAGCAAGGCAGATATTTTGAATCGGAGGGATGTACACGCTACAAATGGTAAGGAAATACAGAGATGTGTTCTTACTGCAACCGCCTACAGTCTGGTCACAAGGGCAACAGATGCATGATATATCGCATCGCTGACCACAATACAAACGCCATCGCATGAATGATCCAAGGCAGCATGATCGGGTAGTAAACGGTGTGTCCTTGTAAAGAGACAGTATCAGTTGGTAGAAAGGGTATCTCTTGAAGGCAGAGGACAGAAGGGGACAGCAATATTATAAGCTCCTTTGGCTCCTCAAGGGGGCTGAAGTAACCTCGACAATTCTATTGAAGGAGAGTCATTGTAAAAATGATGAGAAGAGTGCAACCTTTATCTCTTTACTTTCCCCTTATGTTTCGAAACTACTGGTTAAAAAAAGGTGGAGCCATCGTCACCATCAGGGACGTAGTCCACCACCATATCTGCTGCCAACACCTCAGAAGGAGACTGGAGCAGACGCAAAGGGAATGACGTCCTGCTGACAGTAGAAGTATCGCTACTTTTAGATGCTGGTGGCGGAGCCAGACTGAACGGATTAGCTGACGATCTCACTTTTGTGACCTTCTTCAGTAAAGTTTGAGCCTTAATCACTACTGGTTTTGGAGGGTTCTTTGTATTCGGACAACACTGTGTCCCAACTGTTATTGTCGGTGTGGGTTGGACCTTACGTGGCTCTGGTGTACCTACAGACATTTCGGTCTGTGTCGCCACATCCACAGTCTGGGTACATGAATCTTTCATTTGGTGTCGAGCACTGGCGATGGAACTATATGACACTGAAGGCTCTGACACTTGTTGCGCTCGAAAACGCTTACATGCCTCACCTATCGGAACCCTTGTCTATTGCTCGGATTTTCATGATGCCTTGCACCTCTCGTAACATAGGACATTCTTTCGACCACACCGGATGTTTCCCTTGGCAGTTAACACATGACAGAGGGTTGCTGCATTGTGCACCATCAGGATAGATTGGCCGAGCACATTTAGGACATATTGTGCGTGACCTGCAATTGACAGACGAATATCCATATTTCTGACAATTGCAACAATGCAGAGGTGAAGGAATGAACTACTTTATGCGGATATTTAGGTACCCAACTTTCAAAGTCTGTGGAAGCACACAGAGTTGCAGTCGAAGAAAGTACACCATCTAAATGTTTTGTTACTCGATGAACATGAGAGACATACTATGTCCGGAGTTCCTGCAACAATTTCGAATCTGGGACATCAATGAGGTCGGGAGACCAAATTATACCCTTGCTGGACTGTAAGGCGATATGGGGCGTAATGACAATGGGGAAATCTTTGATGTCCCATTAAGGACTTTTTTCATAGCCTGCAAACCATGTGACTGGACTGCATTTGATGCCTTGAACAACAGTTCTTTCTTGTCCTTTATATTCTTACAATCCTTGACAGGACCACCAGCAGTACCATCTACAACTATCATCAGTTCAAAGGGCGACACATACTGGAACATGTGCCCTTCAAGACCCTTGATCTGAAGAAAGAGCGGGGTCGGCAACTTTGTTTTGCTACAGTCCCTTGTTCACCTTCCGAATAACTTCCGTTGTCGGGCATTTGTGGGAGCCACACATTGGAGTGCTTTTTGAAGCCATTGTGAAAGCCCCACCCCCCTACAGAGAACTGTCACACTCAACCTATCGTTCGGGTTTCGGGTTGTGCCGTTGGGAGGGAGACCTACCTCCCACAGGCCTAAGCAGTATACAGGAGTAGCAACCCTTCGCAGCTATTCACTGCGAATTACTGCCCAAGTAGCACACCACAGTGTACACCAGGGCAAACCAGGGACAAATAGTACATCCTGAGCGAGGCCAATGTATTCCCCTACCTGGGAAAACATCCCAAGCACTATAGAGAACACCCTTTGGTGTTATTTCAGGGGAATTGTTAATTACACTGGCCGCCTCCGTACAGTGGTAACACTTCGTCCCGGTGGGTATAGGCGCATGGGTACATTGGCCATGATAACCCCTTCCACCAGGATAGCACCAAGTGGTGCTACGCGGGTGTACATGAACATGGATATGGGCTCCGAAACCTAGACTTGCCTGCTGGGCCAGTGAGAAGGGTACGCTAATCCATCACCTTAACAAAGGTACCCGGCCCCGTAGGGTCACACAATTTGGAGGCAGCACTTAAAAGCGAGGATACTCATTAGGAAGAAGAACACCGCCCTGGCCTCTGACGATGATAAAGAGAAGGAAGATATGATGAGACCTGGTGAGATGAAAAGAAAAAGGGTGATGCGAAAAATAGAAGATGAAGGAAGAAACATGAAATGAAGGTCCATACAAGTTTCAGGTCCCGAAAGCACCACGATTAGTCGCCTCTTTCGACAAGCATGGGTTGGCTGTGGTAGCACACTGGGGTAGCACCTTGAAATCCAAATATTCCCGGGCGTGGTCAGTGTTCCTTTACAATATTAACCGGTTATCTTCCCCCTCCCCACAAACACAAATCCTGGCTATGCTGCTGGACTTGTGGGTTGTGATGTCATAATTATCACAACAAAGTGGAGGAAATGACTTATAAAGTCACAGTTTCAACGAGTATTTGACGCAGCTGGGGGACAATTATCACGATCACCAGAAAACAATTGCACCGTTTGGGTGCCTACAGTGCTCTCGTCGGCGGGCCATGTGACTATTGCAGAGACGTACTGGCTCGGAAGGCTGTCGTTTAGTTTCGCCTCTGCATCCTTGCTCTTACTCTTTGTTTCCCCTTCTCCTCTCCACGGTGCAGGCACGTTAGCTAGGCTCTGGCCAGGTTGAACTAAGGTTCTTGTGTGGGCTGTCTGCTCACTTCTCTTCTGGACGTGGACATTGACTTGCTATGACTTGCTATAGTATTTCCAAGCTCCTTTTAAGTGCGATATGGTAGGTTGGGGACTTGTGCCCCACCCTTAACAACCAAAGGCGAACAAGGCGGCTGCTATAATGTGTATGTATGTAAAATAGTTTGTTTAAATTGATGGTTTTCCCTATTTATTGCAAATATACAGTATACTGTACACAGATTTGTGAATAAGCAAAAAAAAATATAAAATGCCTCTGATAATTATTTGAAAGTCTTTGTCCACTATACTGCACTTATAATGTGTCTATGTATGCATCTAATGGTTAGTGATACCCCTATAGCTCGTTTCATTTTCTATGGCAACATTATTTGGTATTGTATCCTTGATATTTAAACCTTTAAAGTTATGTTCATTTTCTTTTTGTTTTGATTTGCTGTGTATTGTAGTAGAAGTTTGGTCTCTCTTAAAAAATAACATGTCAGTTGCCAACGACGATTGTTCTGTAGGCTTATGTTCTAAATTTTCTGTAGAGAAGGTTGATAAATCGATTACATGCTCTAAACTGTCTAGAGTCACTTTTGAAAATCACACTTCTGCTACTGGCCAATACAACTTGCTGAAATTCTGAATTATACTACGGTATTTGGTAATTACTTCATTGTCACCTGAAGTTGCAGACCTGCCTGCATAGCCTTCATTACCCCAAATCGAACTTAAGCGCACAGCAGTACTTTTATTCTCACTACTGTGAACTGCTTCCAGTTAAACTAGTCCTCTTATGAGTCTAAATGTTTCACAACAAATTGATCAACTCTCGTACACTTCTCACATAAATCATTTTATGTCATTGAAACAGTTCTCCGCTCATGCGGAAGAAGCTCTGTGCGCACCTTAGTTAAAATATAGGCGTATTACTCCAGGCCACATTGGTAGTTTCAAAGACAGCTGTGAGAGCACATGTCAATTTGTGGCAAATAGAAAAATTGTTCTCTGTCCTCTAATGGCAAAGACTAATTTTCCTCTAACTACGACTAGTAAACTCTGAAATCAAGAGCTTTCAGTTTGATAATCTTTGCTAAGACATCAGTATATTCAAATTCTTCCAATGTGTATTGAATTATTTCGTTTGTGTTTTCACCAGCTACCCTGCATTTTAAATTCTCTCTTGCTTGCTCTGAAACCACATCATTTCCGTCGCTCCAACCGACCATTAGTGAAGATGAAAAATTATAGTATCTTCAGTTATCAATACAGCATTTTCGAAAACAGTAATATTTACATCAAAACCAATGAATCTTATGTACAAATCTTAGATTTTGGCGTCTCGGTTTCGAAAACATTTCCACTTAGAAATTCTGTTGATGAACTGAGCAACATCCAACCTTAAATATACACGAGGTAAAAGACAGTCATTGTCATTCAAAACCTGAAAAGATGATTTTAAATAGCCGCGTGTGTTATCGTAACCACGGTAAACTTTAGCCATAACTAGCAAGAGAGCTCCTGATTCACAGATAGTGCTTTTGGGCACAGGGGCTTTGCAGCTGATCCAGTCTTGTAACCAGCGCTGGATGGATAATGCATCATGTCTCTGTGTAAGCATCTGTGTAACTTGAAATTAATCTTTACGAGGTTTCACAATCATATGGTACAAAAAGAGGGGCTTCGTTTGAAATTCATACCCAAGGGCAAGTTTTGGTTTAGGTGCACCTGCAACTTTCCGAATAACATCAGTGGCTACAGATGATTTTTTCCTTGAAGCAACGGTCTCTGTACATGTGCGTTTGAATAAGGTCCCAGTATGCAAAGAAGAATGGGTCAGCTCCTATGTCACGAATTTTTCTGTTATATGGAAGGAAGTATTATCTATATTTTAAGGATAGGATCTTTGAGATTACTGATTTTCATTTCATCCTCATAACCAATTGATGCTAAACATGTAATGATGGAACGTGACTAGCCTCTGATACACCATACGGACTTCATGTGCTGTTTTTCGCTTCAAACTTACAGCCGAAGTATACTTCAATTGTGTTGCCAAATCTTTGCGTAATCTGCCAGAAACTGGTATCTTTGCTATTTTGTGAATTAAGTTGTCATCCAAATTTGTGATGTATCCCTCGCAACGTTTACTGCCATCTTCCAAGTTACATGTAGTACTTATTTTCATAAACAAGAGTGCATCACATTGCTTACATATAGCACGGATGAATGTTGTCCCTGTGCTGTTTTTATATATTCATGTGCACGGGTTTGTAGTGTATCCCACACCTTGGAATTAATTATGCGAGTCCAATTCCCCCTTGGTAGAACTTCGCGTTTTCTGGTTCGGGAACACTTGCTTCCCTTACAAAGCACTGGTACTGGTTCTTCTGATTTCCACTGTTCTTGTGAAATTTCAAATGAAAAATTTTACATGTGTCGCCATCATCACAACCAATCTTATCAATTTCTTAGCTTGAATCCTAGCTTTCCTGGTCGCAGTGGCTTAAAATATCTTTCAATTAAACTTCTAACTCAGATTTAAAAAGTGCTTGCATGTTGTACCTGTTTCCTTAAACTATGATGCAAAGTGCTTTTGTTGATATCAGGTTTTGAAGCTCTATGCTTATTGCACACCATATATCATCAGAAGGGGGGGATGCCACCTTGAAATGACGTCTGGTACTTGATGTGTCAAAATTCATTACAATTGTGACAAAATGTGTACCCCTATCACATACGGCCAAAAATGACTGATATAATGTACATATTTGTTTATGCAAAAAAAGAGTAAAATTTAAAAAATTCTTTGCAATTATAAACTGAAAACATCGCCATAAATATTTGTAGTAAAGTAATTGTGCAAATTGTGCAAGACCTTGGCTTGGGCAAATATTAAAATTTTAAAAATATAATCCATACAAACATTTTGTATTATATTCGTAACGTTCAGGTCACAATGACCCAAAATTAATTTATACTCTTCAAATATGGAATTGCATGGTAGTATGTTTATGGCAGAGTTGGGACAGGAGTCGGCGTGAGGAGGCACCTCCCAACCGATGCCCGCAACCTTGGATCATGTCACTGCTGTCATTTCGGATTTGATATTGAATTCGCCCCAGAGGTCACCAAAAGGTCAAAATAAACCTAAAATTTCCTTTTTTCCTCTCGAAGATTCCTCAAAGTTTCGTTTGTGGATGTCTCAAAACTAGCACGACCCCAATGTCTTCTCAAAGAGGATAGATTAATCATTTCTCATACGCATGTCAGGACTGATAATCAATATTACTAAATCAATATTTTCAATTTAAAAAAAATATTTTTAAATAATTGTATTTTCTATGTTACAATTTTTTAAATATAATATATATGTATGTATATGTATATATACACGTATTTATTCTTATGTTCACTAACCTATGCAGTAACCAATCGATTTTCGATAAAATTGATGAAATTTCAATTATTCGAGTTAAATAAAATTATTTTATAATGGTCCATAATACATACGGGATGTTTTCCTAAAGGTCCGAGTGCCCCACACAAAACTGAGTCATACTCTATCGGTTTCTGATCAAATCTATCAGTTGCCAAAAAACCTTTAAAAAATCAACTTTCGTTAGAAATTATAATACGCTCAATTTATATCCCATAGTTCAGCATCGAGTACACGCTACATCACTTATATAGATATACCCGATCATGGTTTCATTGCAAGAACTTCAAGGTGAGTCAACTGGTCGAAATATTGGTAATTTGGTTGTCAGTGAACTGTAGTGTTTAAATGTTCCTATCAGTAACACTGTAGCATTTTCTGCAGGTAATGCAGCAGTAATGATAGGCCATAAAATGTAGCTGTAGGAGTTTTGAAGGAAAAGCATGACATTTAATTGTTGATGATGCCTTTGTCATCTTATAAATTTAGCGGCTGAGAAAGGTAATACATTCATGCCTGTTAAACTGGTGAAATTCTAGTAGAAACATATTACTACCTAGAAAAGTGCTCTAAGTGTAAAGATAGCTTAAGAAAATGTCAGGCTTTACATGGAGAAGAGGCCAAGAAAGTGCTAAAACATGTTTTTACTAGGTGGCTATCTTTGGGCAAAAGTTTAAAACGGCTGGTAGAAGAATGGGATCCATTATTATGTTTTTTAAGGAACAGGTATATGCACAAAAGTCACAGCATTCTGGGCTGGCCTCATTTTTTATTTATAAGAAACCTGTCCATAGCCAGTGCTCCAGTTGTAAAGTAAGACCAAAGGTTGATGCTCAGATACCAGTGGCACTAACTTCCACAGCATCAGGGAAGATATGTCAAATGTTCTGAAGGGATACCAAAAACCAATGTTACAGGTAAAAAAAAAAAGAAGAAAAACTTCTACCGATAATGGTCAGCAGTCAAGTAGCGAGAAGGTTTGATCACAATGTGCGGAATGCAAGGAACCAATTTCTGCAGATCACTTGAAAAGTTCTACTCGTGAAGAAAACTTATTCATGGCTTTCTCATATCCTTTCAACAAGGCTCTGTGCTTGTTCCTACTGAATGTGATTCCATTATTTGAGAAATTCAATGTAATCCTGCAGTCATCAGATCCACAAATTCATAAACTCCATCAGTTAATGTCAGATTTGTTGAAATAATTAATGTTAAGATTTGTGAAATCAATAGCCCAGTAACTGAAGGCCAAATTCGCCCATTGTCGCAACTCATTCAGAGAAAGCTAAATTTTTGTCAGTTGTTAGACCCTTATGAGACACGTATTTCCTCAAAAGTCCCCGCTTCTCCCCCTTGTGCTTCCCCCACCCCCGCCACCCCTGGAGTTTGAAAATGTAGACGTTCACAGAATCGCTTGTAAGTACGTGAATAATTTTGTTGTAAAAGATCAGTTCTTTAATTTTGTTCATATCAATTTGTTTTATCTAATGTTAATAATTTAGGCGTTATAAAATCATAAACATAATAAGGTGAATTTTTAAAAACTAAATTTATACTTCTTGTTCTGCAGTTTTTTTAATAATTAAAATAAGCAAAAACACTTCAAGTATACATTGTAGCACATACTTTTAGCTTTAAAATGGCATATTGGTTATATCGGGGAGAGTACTGGTTACGTCTGGGGAGGTGTGATTGTGAGCGCATGTGTGGCGGCTTGAGTGTTCGGACTTCCTATGTTTATCTTCCCAGCTTCCCTACAAACCCCTCTAATAATGAGATTATTTTTACAGTTAATCACCTAAGTGCAACATTTAAATCTTAAATATTAAAATTTAATCTTTATCTAACTGTAGAGTTAATTATTAAAATGTTGGTATGTTCATTCATAAACTACATAATAGTATTTAAAAAATTTCATTTTGGCTTTTAACATGTTCGGTCTCAGAAATCTGTGGGATATGAAGATATTTCGATAAAGAGCAGCTTCCTAGATTTCTAACTTGAATCGCCTTGCAATCTGATATTTTAATTTGACAAGTCAAGCAGGTTTTTGAGTATGTGTTTGAACCTTGGCAGCAAGAGCGGGTTACGCAGTACGCAGACCACGTGTGCATCTTATCGCGTCTCGTTAGTATCGTTAGTAACACGCTAAGTCAGCGTGTTGAAAAGGGCAGTAACGGCAGGCTACACATGCTCATCTTATCTCGGCGATAGCGTGAAGATGGGTTAGGGACAGAACTGCAGGTTGGTCCTGCAGGAAGTTACAGTGCTTGCAGTGGCAGACGGTGATGTACTCTGGTTTCAACTGATCAAAGTATATTTTTCTGATAATATTTATTCAACATTTAACTATGGCATTATAATTACTATGACTTTTGATGGGTACACTTCAGAGCCAACAACTAAGGGAGAAGAACAGTAAAAAGAAAATCTGCTAAAAAAACTCATGTAATATCGAATTTGAGACAAATACGAAATGTATCACGAAAAAGTTTATTTATTTTACATCACCCAATAGACTCAGCTGATGAGCTGAAGCTCACTGAGTATAACGCTTGTCAATACGGTTACAGTTGTTACGAAATACATAGTTAGATATGATTACATAATTATACTATATACAGTATGTACAATACATACAGTAGACAAGTAGAAGATTAAAATAAAACTTAGTAATAAAGAAAATATGATTAATAGACGATGGTATTGAGCATTAATTAAACATAAATGTCAATTGCATTGTGTAGGCCTACTCACTTAACAACTAATGTTAATAATTATTAATCTTAACTTACTAATATGCACTCTAGCCCAGCTTACAATCTATGTTACACAATATATGATCCTATAAACTATATACACAATTACACAATCTCCGTTTGTACACACATAATACACAATCATACTACAGATTGTGAATATGGACTACTCACATTAGATTATTTTACATTTTTTAAGTAATGTGACAAAAGACTCTGGATATATTCCTCTGTTTCTTGAATACTAATATATATATATATATATATATATATATATATATATATATATATATATATATATATATATATAATCAAATTGTGTTTATTATTATGTCAAATTTATTTATATTTATCTCAGAAGTAACTTTTTTAGGAAGGTGGTTGTACATTTTTAAGCCTGAAAAGCCTGAATAGAATAGACTTTCCCAAAGAGTGAGCTATTATAATAGATTATCCTTAATTTGTATGCGTTTCTTGTGTTGTGATTATGCATGTCTTCGTTTTTTATGTAGTTATTCAGATTTCGTTTTCTTCATTTAAGTGAATGAATGGCATATTCAGTGTAGAATGTTTTTATTTGGTGAGATTTAAAATAGGGTCTACAGTTAGTAAGATTTTCTATCCAATATGAATAACAAAAAAAAAGTTAATTATGAAACTGTGTTAAGTGCTTAGAAATACGGAAATAAGTTCATTCATAGCCCAGGGAGATGCTGACATAAGACATTGTAAAAACAGGAATTGAACATTTCAGCAAATTCAGTGCAGTCATGGGTGTAGGATCCGACACAGATATACTGGTACTGCTTGTAGCACTTGTACGTGAACATAACTCTGTTCTTTCGGAAGGAAATCTGTGATAAAAATAATTCCGTTGTTTATTATGACAGACGGAAACTAGTCTCTGGGCACAAGAATTTCAGAAAAAAACACCTTTCATATGAGTATACAGTTACAGACTGTGACACAATATCGTCGTTTTTTGGTTGGGAAAGACAAAATCTGTTCATGTGATCAAAATGGTACCACTAGTTAAACTTCAAGTAGAGCTATTTTAGGAAAAAGATATATCTCGCGAGAAATTATTTGATACTTGAAATGTATAGGTTCAGAAAATATTCTAACCTGAATTATGCTCGCTACTACATTTTACACCTATGACAAAGGAAATCAGCTTTTAAAAACACTTAACTTTTATTTGTTTAAATTACCCCGTAGCAGCTCGCCAAAATTTATTACGAGATCACCTCCAGGTACAATACTGGATTAACAGTAAACTTCTGCCTACAGACTAGAAAAGTGCCTCTTCCTTCCAAAGTTATACGACGAAATAGGTCTTATTTTCGACGATTAGTGTGGTAGGGACGTAAATTACAGATGTGAACGAAGATGTGAACGAATATAAACCAATATCATTCAAGACAATTTGAAAAACCTTACATATAAATTGCTTTATTATTAGAGGCGAGTGAGTGGTCCGTGATGCTGTCATCTGAACTGTGTATTTATAAAAACAAGAACATTTTTTCTCGTGGTTTTTAAGTTACCCATAACTATGACAGCTGCCGGTTTTAGCTAGTCCAGGACACGGCGGGTCCATAGGTAGTGGATAATGGAAGACCCTGAAAAGGGTAAGGAATCTACCCCCCCCCCTCCCACACGAACCAATACTGGCAATTCGTATGTTAGGTAAATAAATTGTGTGTACAGAATTTCTGTTCGTATATGTACTATAACTGTATAAGAGTTATTTTCAATGAACAGAAATGGTGCATAAAGATAGTTATATAACTCCGTAAATAATTAACAGGTCTACTCGAACGGACTGTGAATATCAAGGTATACATACAGGAGGTTGGAGCACTCAAGCCGCCAAACACGCGCTCGCATTCCCGCCTCCCCAGACGTAACCAGTACTCTCCCCGACATGGCCGAAATGTCATTTTAAAGTTAAAAGTATGTGCTACAAAATATAATTTTTAATTTTTTTATAGTTATTTAAAAAACTGCAGAGCTAAAAGTATACATGTAGACTTTAAAAATTTAATTTTTAATGCTTATGATTTATAATGCCTAAACTATTAACATTTGATAAAAAATCGAAAAATAACAAAAGTATAGAACTGATCTTTTACAACAAAATCACTAGGGATTTACTGGTTTCTGCAATTATTTACGTACTTACAAGCGATTTTGTGAAAGTCTACATTTTCAAATTTCCGTGACGGCAGGGGGGAAGCACACGGGGGAGAAGCGGGGACTTTTGAGGAAATACGTGTCTCATGAGGGTCTAACAACTGACAAAAATTCAGCTTTCCCAGAATTAGTTGCGACAAAAAAAAACCTTTATTTCCTGGTTTATGGGAAGGTGGGGTAACTGTATGCAGCGGGTAATGGTACGCACGTCAACATCTGGCTGTAGAAGAGCACACGCAGGTTCGTGAGGTGGCGCTGTTGTGCGGTGACAAGCGTAACTTCCTTCTAGTCGAGTGGTGATGGCGCAGTGTTGCAGTTGTGCTGGATTTTCGCGTTTGTATTGCAGAGAAGATTTTTGATCTAATTTAATGCGTCTATAAGATTCAAGGTAAGAAAATAGATATGTATTTTTGTATAATTTTAGCTGTATATAAAGATTTCAGGGTGGTTTTGTTATTGTTTAATGTCGTGAGCGCTTGTACTTTGTGATCGTTCCAACTGTGACAGCCGATAAACTGAAATGGCGTCGCTTGGGGTATTAGTACGCAGGCATGCATACCAATAACTCATCTGCGTCCTATTACCCCGTTTGTGATTCATTAATTTTTATTTGTTTATTTACTTTACCAATGTTGTATTAAATTGTATAATCAACAAGGAAATGTTGGGTATACCGTAAACACACACAACATTATAATAAACCTTCATTTTTGGAAAACATAAAAGAAAATAAATGAATAAGTTCAAGATATAGGATAACTTTAAAAAATTTTATGTACGTCAATGTAAGTTCATTAATCACATATAAAAATTAAATGTCTAGTTGAATTTCGAAGTCTTAATAGGCCTTTATTTATACTTTTAATGTAGTTATTATTAGAAATTGTTTTTTATTATCTTTTACAAAAAATTAAACAGTCAAATATCTTTAACCATTCGTTTAATTTTTTTACAGATGGCACGAAACCCAAAGCGTATTACGGCGAAGGCTTCGTGGACAGAGGCACAACTGAAAGCAGCTATTACTTGCATTCAAAATGGGGAGAAGATCAGAGTTGTTGGTCGTAAGTATAAAATACACGAAGCCACTTTGAGGAAAAGACTAAAATTAGGGTTAGTTGGGGGCCAAGCATGGGAAGGAAAACTATTTTCAGAAAAGAACAAGAAGCAGAAATAAGTTCTCACTTACTTCTTCTTGCAAATCTTTTTTATGGAGTTACCTTGATTGAACTTAGAAGAATGGCTTATGAATATGCTGACAAGAACAACATATCTCATAACTTCAATCACACAACCAAACTTGCTGTAAAGGACTGGGCATTTGGTTTCTTAAAATGGAATCCTCAGCTAAGTCTACGCAAACCTTAAGCGACGTCT
>PNEQ01092243.1:14178-61189 GCA_003012365.1 Medauroidea extradentata
TCTTTGTCAATCTAAGGACAGTCATGGAAAAACACAATTTTCCACCATCGCGTTTGTTCAACGTTGATGAAACGGGTATAACCACCGTCCACAAACCCCCTTCAATCATAGGTCCAAAGGGTCAGAAACAGATAGGAAGTGCTACTAGCTTAGAGCGTGGCAAAAACATAACCCTTTGCTGTGCAATGAGCGCTACTGGAATTTATGTACCGCCAATGTTTATTTTTCCTGGCAAACGGGCTTCATCGGGAATAAAACACGGGGGTCCAGCTGGAAGCATCTACAAAATGTCAGAGTCCGGATGGATGAATGAAGACCTATTTTTAGAATGGCTTAAACATTTTGTAGCCAATCCCCAGTCATCAAAAGAACACCCTACACTTCTTCTCACGGACAATCACTCAAGCCATACCTCACTGTTAGCATATAATTATAGTAGTTCTTTCCTTCCCGCCTCACACCAGTCACCGAATGCAGCCCCTGGATCTCACATTTTTGGACCTCTAAAAACTGCATACAATAGAGAATGTGCTTTGTTTTTAAAAACCACTAAGTTTCAGAGGATAACCAAAGAAGATGTCCCTAGATTAGTAAAGACTGCCTACGAAAAAGTAGCGGGTGTCAGCAAAGCTGTGTCTGGATTCGCAAAACCAGGAATTTATCCTTTCAATGATGGCGTTTTTGAAGAAGACGAGTTCCTACCCGAGTCCTTAGATGCAACTCCAAAAGTGATGGAAACAGAATCTAATGACGATAGTGCAACTTCATCTGTCACAGTTCCCCAGACAAATTTACCCACTGAAGAGGCTCAAGAGGCAAGTGTTGCAAACAAACAGCTACATGTTCCTGTCACAGAAATTTCCCCAGTTCCAAAACCACCCACACCAAGAGCTACAGGGACCAGAAAGTTGCAGAGAAAAAAAAAGCATTCGGAAATATTAACAGCTACTCCAAGAAAATCGGTGCTAGAAGAACTAGAAAGAAAAAGGAAAAATAAAGCAGAACCACAAGTGCAAAATGTTAAAAAGAAGAAACTTGAACAAGTGAGAAAAAAGAAAGCAAAGAAAAACCTTATCAACGATATTTCTTCAAGCGAAGATGAAGGAAGTAGGTCTTCAACAGAGCTTTGTCAAGAGTATGACAATGAAGATTTGAATATGTTGGCTTCATCTTTGCCTGAAGAAAATAGCACGAATGAGAAGTGTATGTTTTGCGGGGAGTTTGGTAAGGACAGAGAACTGTGGTACCATTGTTGTAGGTGTTCCGGCTGGGTCCATTCGGAATGTAGTGCTGCAGAAAGTCGCCATAATTTTGTATGTGATTTTTGTAAAGCCAGTGCATGATCATTCTGATAACTTTCACGCATAGGCCCCTACTTTAATATTTCATTGTACTGTATTCTATACAAATTTTATGACATATTTTTAAGGACTACTTTTGATGATTTTTTCCTATCAGTTTGTAACTATGTTTTGTCATTATGCCGTTTTTGCACTAGCCCTAAAATTACATTTTGATAGTTAAAATAATGAGGAAAAGTTGTGCTAAAATATATACTGTTTTATTCAAATCCATATAGTTTTAGCTCACTTTCAGTTCATAA
This sequence comes from Medauroidea extradentata, assembly GCA_003012365.1. Classification (NCBI taxonomy): domain Eukaryota; kingdom Metazoa; phylum Arthropoda; class Insecta; order Phasmatodea; family Phasmatidae; genus Medauroidea; species Medauroidea extradentata. Next base: position 15,782 of record PNEQ01092243.1, read on the forward strand.
TAGATTAAGGTCTAAAGTAAATAAAGTTTTAAATTGTTGTAAAAAAGAAAGTTATGTATTTAATTAATTTGACCACAAAACTATTTCTTTTGAATCCCTAGAATAAAATTACATGTGCATTTTGTTATTTAGCTAAATTTTCAAGTCTAAAATAATTTACTTTTAAGGAAACCTCCAGGAAATTTTTTTTTGTCTCAGAAATGAAATTGAGGGGTAATAGTACGCAACACGAATGCAGTGCGTACAATTACACGATCATGCCGGGTAATTGTACGCAATCCATTTTCTTAAAGTTTCGTAAATTGCTAATTTATTTCTTCATGCTTTGCAATGATACCCAGGATTATGAAAGCTAATTAATGGTGTATGTCTACAAACTTATTGCATTATTTTATCTAAATTACCTTCAGAAAAACAGCGTACCGAAATTAAGTGCGTGGAGTTACCCCACCTTCCCCTACAAGTGTTTTGAAAACTACAGCATTGCTAGAAGTAAAGTACCATTGTCTTGAAAATCAGCGGCAGGACAAGGATTTAATTGCTGGCAGTGCAACATCTCAAAGTGAATTGAATGATGAAACTGACAAGAAAAGGTATTTTTCAACAGTCGGAATGTATTATTCCACCTCATGAGACTATATTGTCAACAAATTCCTCTTCAAAAAACGAAGTTATGAAGAGAGTTAGTGTTGCTACAATAGACCTTACTTCAGAAGCAAATTTTTGTGATGTAATGCTTTTTAATATATTTATTTCCATTTAAGTTGCCTTAAGTGCGTACGTAACAAGAGAACAAGCACTGGATGAGCTTCAGAACCAGTTAGCTGTTGTGAGCTCCGAAGGTGTAAGTTTTCTTAAAATCTTGGGACACCTGGCACCCAAGCAATATCATTTACTGACAATTTAAAAGATGTTCGTGGACCTGCAGGATGCAAGAACTGGAAGCGCACACCGCTGCTAACAAAAACCGAATGGCGCGAAAAATCGCGGCAAGTTTTTTTTAATTTTTAATCATGAAAATTAACTGAACGCGGATTTTTAAGTCAATAAGTATGACAAGTAGGAAGTAAAACGGTATTATAATTAATGTAGAAGTATATATTTTCAGTGTAGACAAATTTAATATATTTTAACCTTAGTGAAATACTGTATTGGTGTTCAAACCTTAACGAAGGAAAGCAGTTAACAGGAGCAAATCGTGCAGGAACAACAAACGGAGATATCTGGAGGATTGAAAAATTCTGTTTAAGCGAGTTGCGAAGTGCAACGAAATGTAGAACTGTAACTTGAAAGAAGCAAAGTGAAAATATTCTAATAGAACAGCAAGTTCACGGGTATGAATTACGTGGCCTTCGGCATTTACATACGAAGCATTTCACCTGTATTAATGAAGCAGTGTTCTTTTCGATTGTTAGAGTGCAAGAATAATATAATAATTAATTAATTTAATTTATAAGTTTATTGAATTACTGTTAACAAATAATAATAAACCGGTAAACCCCAAGTTATAATTTTTTGTAAGATATCTGTGTAATTCCTCCGTGAACGAAACTTATTGCTGTTAGCGATGAACGCATTTTTTCGTGTATACATATCTTTGACTTAATTTTTGTGACCCTGTTGTTATGAAAACAAATATTCATTGTGTTGTTCGATTTCGTACATTGGCTTGTTTATCAAAAAAATTCAAATGGTACAATGAGCGGTAAGTAATTGAATTTATTTAACTTTTGAAAGAAGAGACCATGATTTAAAAATTTTTATTTTAATAGAGGCTGGAATATGTTTTTTGTAAATTATTTTTGAAAGAAGCATAAATATTTTAAAAAAAAATTGCTGAGAAGTTGTTTTGAACGAAGGTCGTATATTTTAGAAAAAAAGTTGAATTTATGTATTTTGTAATTAATTGGCTAATATTATTTATAATCGGTTGCAATTTAACAAGGAATAGAAAATAAATAAATTTGAGAAATTGCATACGAACGAATGTATTTTAGCAGGCTTAACGTTTCGTGGCCTTTGACTGTTCCATATACAGCATTTAACATGGATTAATTAATGATTTAAAAATCTGATAGACTAATAGAATAGAAAATATTTTATTAATGAACAAAGATTACGTGTAATGAAATAAAAAAAATTAATATGTATAATCATTTATTGAACATTGTATGGTAAAGGGTGAGTAGACTGTACCTAATGAACTTGCCAATATTATCAACAGTTTTGTGTTTTCTAATAACAAGAACCTTTAGAAATGTAAGGTGAATTGCAACGAGAAATACTACGAAAAAAAAATTTTTCTTTTAAACTTGTTTTAATGTTGATATTGAATATAATATTTAAGATAATTTTATTTTTTGCCACGATTAAGTTAATTGACTATTCTTCATAGGAGATAGAATAATACGAAACCTTATTGTAGGTTAATGAAAGTAACTGGATACTATGCATCTGGAAAAGTAGAATACAGAGCAACAGAATAAATGAAAATTATAAGAGATTATTAAGAAATAATGCAAAAATAATGTACAATGTCCATGCCAGAAGTTTTCTCAACTTAAAATCTTAATAAATGTATAGGAAACAAGAGTTCCCGGAGCGAACGCGCCGAAAGAAGAGAAGCAATGCAGGATGCGATGGCAGAGGAAGCGGCTCGGAGGGTCACCGGATACCGCGCGACCCGGGAGGAAGGTATGTTAAAGTTATGTGCGCGAATCGAAAGTGTGAAGGAATAAAAGCACAAGGAAAGTAGTAGCAACAAGAAAGTTCTGTTTTCTATCAGCCGATTATATGTACCTAACTAGTAGATATATTGAGGCGGTATTAGCGTCAGAATGATGCTTACATAAGTAAATAAAGAAAGTAATGAAAGTTATTTTTTATTTTATTAGACAACTTAATGAAATAGAAAACTATGTTTGTGAACTTTCAAGTCTGACGATACGAAAAACAAGTGCGACCATCGAGAACTAAATTATACAGAAGTTTCATTCTACATCTCTATCGAGACGTGGTGCTGTACAACCTCTATGAGCCCAAGACATTTATATTCTATTTTTAAAATTATTATTTTCAAATAATTTCGACGTTATGTGGCGCAGTTGTTTGTAGCTCCGATCTCTTGTTCGGGAGGTTCTGGGCTGAAATTTCTTTTTTTAATTTCTGTGCAAACGTGCAAGTCTGACACAAATAAACTGCAAGGCAGAAGAAATTAGTGTAATTTGGATGAAGTCTTTCAAAAGTGAGGAAAATGGACTATGCAACCCACTATCTACTGAAGGTCCTCAACAACATCAGTCTACATATACAATCTCACTAACCTCTAGGTTGGGGCACCAAATACGTTTATATTTCAGCGAAACATTACTTCGGCAAAATTCCTTAACGCCACTTAACTTCAAGTGAAGGTTATGAAAAAAAAATTTACTGTGGGCACCATGACCAATTGTTGTGATGGAGAGAAATCAGTCTTAATATAATGTAAACTACATATTTCATTCGATTAACCTCTTACATTTAACAGTCTCTAACTATCCCACAACATCAACTTTGCTGTGACTATAAATAAAGCCCAGGTAGTGGTAGGGACAAACATACGACTGCTTTTCATGTGGACAGCTTATCCTGCTGCAGAGTTAGCTCAACTAGCATATTTGTCATTCGAATGCTAGACGACTTAACTACCTCTATCTGGAATACAAAGTGGTATCTGCTCTGAGCAATACACGCGAGCAAAGCCGCGGGCGTACTTCTAGTAAATAAATATTTATGCTCCGTTAGAATCTAAGGTTCATAGGAATCTAACGTTATTAACGTCTCGAAATATATGGCTGATTTTGTTAAGTACTAACTAAATGTTAGGGTCATAATATATCGTTAAAAATATTCCTGTAATAATAAGGATTAATAGTATAATTCATTAATAGTAAAGCAAAGTTTCGCAATGCTTAAATATTAATTGGTGCACTTAAATCTAGAAGGAAATGGTATATAATTTTAAATAATTGGTGATGTTTTCGTAAAGGAATCCTGTTGACACCCAATCTCTAGTCACTAAAAAACCTTACACTGAGTAATCAGTCTAAAAAAGTTATATTGAAATTCATGATCTCAGGGTGCTAATCAACTGACGATGTAACCAAGCTATATGAGATGTGAGGAAAGCAAACATTACGATTAACTGGATTAACTGGCTGGGCATCCCAAGAACTGCATTTGACGTCAGCAGATTGAATTTTGAAATCAAGTTTTCTGACCGTACAACTTTAATTTAGGAAACATATTCAACCTAAGAACCTAACATTAATCAAAAAATCAGACTCAAGAAGGTAAGCATGAGAAGACTAAAAAAGCATAAAATAAACTTGTCGAATGACGAAATCATTAAAAAATTGGCGAATATGAGAAATAACAGTATACCGATTACCGATTATTATTGCACTAAAATAGTAAGTTCTTTTAGTTTCTACATCCACAAAGTCATTGATGGCATTTGCAAGACAACTGATGTAATGTTTCAGAGAATATGTTCTTATAGCGCAGAATTTCTTCAATATTTTCACTCGTTTTAAAAAGCTCAAATAGTTAGTTTCGGCTCACATTCTTTTGTAGAATGAAAGGGAACTAAAAATTCTCAGCTTCATTGTTTTGTTAGTGACGGACCGGAGGTCCACGAAAATATTCGCGCAACATTGTTTTAAAACCCAGCCAACTTGCTGTTGTGTTTTGGCATAAGATATGATTTATTTCAATCGGTTTACAGTTCATTTGCATGAAAGTTTCATCGTTTTTCTATTGTAAATGCCTTTTTCAAAGCGAGAACCTGGAATTTTTCGAATCCTCTAATCGAGATCAATCGATTTGTTTCTTACAATATTTTTGATATTTGTGGCAAAATTACTATGAATATTTTAAAACTGTCCATTGTTCATTATTACTTGTCTAACTGTATGTTCATGTATCTGTTTTCTTTTATTACTGTAGATAATACATTTACTTTGACACAAAAACTTTGTAGATAATTTTTTTAAACACTTTCCGCTGATTTCGACCAAACTTCGCCAAACCAATTATATTAATCTACCATAAAATTTCATAACGATCGAACAAGTTCTACAATGTAAACTCGGAAAGTGTAAATGAAGTCAAGGCATGTTCTATGGATACAAGTAAACATGGCTTACAAAATTCGCGAAGCTCTGAAATACTCCTTTGACTATTTCTATGTTTTTTTACGTTATCAGATGGGGCGACAATAGCATTTTTTTTGTTTTTCTATTACCTCATTTTATAAAACGGGACACAAACATGTCTGTTTACCCTTTAAGCCTCAGTGACTGACAGGTTTTGGTCAGCACTTAACATCAAGTTGGTGAAGGGTGACATGAGGTGAGCATGGAGCAGCGCCGAAATGAATGGATGAGGGAAACGGGAGATCCCCGAGAAAACCTGCCAACCAGCGGCATCGTCCGGCAAGATTCCCACACCGACCCCGCCGGGAATCGAACCCGGATCGCTTTGGTGTGAGGCGAGAGGTCTGACCTCTCGGCCACCATGGCCCCTTAAAGTATTAATGGTTGTATAAGGCAACCACCCTACATATTTCTGTAGGTGGATAGTGCTGACTGAAGAGCAGGCATGCAATTCTGAAGAGGGATGTGAACCGATGCAGATTACATTTTGCCGATACCTGCTACACCTTCTGAGCCAACAGCAAAACGCGAAGAAGGAAATAGTTATTTAAGATCAATATTTTATAGACGTAGATCACTCTCTTTACTTCATAAATAACAGTTGGTATATTTAATTACAGACAAAATACGCTTTCACTATCCACCTCTGAAGCTTTAACAACTGAGGAAGCCACAACACATGCAGTGGCTTCAACAAGCAGCGAAATAGCTGTTCATGGCGTACCTTCAGCAAGATCAAGTATTCTGTCACGTGTCGTCATATGGGAGGAATGTACTAAAGGAGAAAGTCCAGACGAGGAGCAAAATACATACTCGAATGAAACAGATTGTATACCAGACAGAAAGAAAGATTCAAACATTCAAAACAAAACGATTAAATCCAGGTTTAAGCCGACCTAGTCTGACAAACCATTTAGAGCTAAGGTAGGAATCAACACAACAAAATTAAATTTGTATTATTTTAGTTTTTCAACCTGGAAATAGCTTAGTTGATTGTGTAGCAATCTGTTTTGTATTGTATACTATGGGGTGCTGCCTGGGCTACTTTCGACGTCAGAAGTGACATAATATTTTTCAGCACCGCGTGCCTTGCCGCTTTCGTCATGCCATCTCTCGTACCACCTTACCCCCTCCTCGGCTGAGTTAGGCTCTTGGCTGGCCGGCAGCGGTGGAACAGGTCGTCCCATCCATGATATCTAAACTGTAGCATGACATCGCGAAACCGAAGGTATAGCACCACTTTGTGGGATAGTTGTGTTGTCATTTGACTTATGCCAACATACTGTTCGGTCCGAGTTAGACTGATCCTCGTTCTACTACGATCAAGGTTCCATTGTAATGTGTTGCACCAACAGAACCTACCTACTTTCGAACTCGGATTCTTCGATCTCAGTTCCAGAGTATTTGTGTAACGAATTTTTTAATTGATCGTTTGTATATGACGTCATGAAAACAATTTAATTTTTCTTCACAGAATTTTTACTTGTGTGCGTTGGTAGTGCGAGACAATATTTGTCCGTCACTGTTTGTTTATTTTGAGATAAACTAACTAGAATTTTTATGTATAAAATATAATTATTAAAATAGTATAATGGATGCAGGTTCTTCAAAGAGGCACATTTTCTCCGAGAGAGAAAAAAACACTACTACCTGATTTGGTAGAAAAAAATGAGCATACTGGAAAATAAACGTACTGATGTGGTTTTTACCAAACAAAAAGAAGAGCAGTGGAAAATTTTGGCTGGTCAATATAATGCAATAAGTGAAATTCCACAAACTTTCAAACAGCTGTAAATGTGCTATGAAAATACAAAGAATGTGCAAGGAAAGCTATTGCAGCAGATAGTAACAGAACTCAAAATTTCTCGAGTGTACATTTACTATATTGAATGAGTTTGTACGATTTTGATATTTCTCTTCAGAGAAAGGTGCCTCGTAGTTCCAATGCCTTGGCCGTGAACAATACTCGTTGGTGGTTTACAGTCACAGTTGTCAAAATAAGCCTAGTGTACAGACTACTTGTAACAGTGGCAACCTAAAACAATAATCGAAACATTTTTCATCAATAAATTATGACTGTAAAACGAACAGTTTAGCCAGTATGGGATGAATAGTTGTTATTATTATTTACCAGATTTAAATAATGATGTCATTACAGTAAGTCTTATTTAAATTATGTATGTATCAAGTGTGTTACTGTGTGCGCATAGGTTGACCCAAAGAAAACAGGAGGAGTTGCTGTGCCCAAGGCAACTGTGTTGGAGGCAAGAGTGATTGAGATGTTAAAGAAACAGATCAATCCATTACCGCCATCTGTCGACAGTGATGCACATTTCTTCGAAGATCAAGTTACTCTATGCATAACATTTATGATTGGCTAGAATAATTAACACAATACAGCTAATAACTTATTGTGCCGTAGCAGTAAGATACAGGACTGCACGTAGCAAAATTGTATTTTTTCTGAATATGTAATAACCCAAATTGAAATAGAAATAAGTCCTTAAGCCTCTGTACCACGATAGAAGTTTTTTTTTTTTTTTTTTTTTCGTGGAGGCTGCTGTGGAGGATTCTGTGGAACGTTTTGCAGAGCGTTGGTCGGGTTCCTGGACGATTTTATGTTTGGTCCAGTGCTATTTTCTGCAGGAGTGCTGCAAGGTAGAAATTTTAGCCACTCAGAGGTTTGTGGTGTTTATTTGTTGACTCCAGGTTGTAGGATAGAAGTTGGCCTCCATTTTCTTATGTTTTGAAAGTTTAGTGTTGAAAACTCCGTTTATCTTTCTGGTGTATTTGTGTAATTATGTTAAAAATACAGATACTTTCATTTAAGCCTAAAGCATGGCAAATATGAGTGTGACGGGGCTTCCCACGGAAACTAATATATTCGGCGACAAATTAATTCAATACACAAAGCAGGAAAATACATTTATGTAGGGCCTACTGATCTGTATATCTGTCCTTCAGAAATGATATTATAAGGGACAAAGGTTAATACAATTTATGATGTAAATAGTGTGTATATTATTACAATTGTCACGCATTTTAAGCTTGGATAGGCACAATATTTAAAAAGTGTTCTACAAAATGTTACGTTTAGTACAATATTGGCCTGCTTTTTAGTGACACTGTCCATGGTTTTTGTACCTCTGCCCTATTTTTAGAGTTTCTTCTACCATAGTCCTACGATTTTCAGTGCCCCTGACGGATGAATTTCAGTCTCCCCCCCCCCTTTTTTTTCCAACAATTTTCTGTGCCTCTACATGATAAGTGGCAAGAGACAGAGGAAGATCCACAACATAAGCGTCTAGAGGTTGTACTGCAAAGTGACTGTATGTAGACAAAACAGGATGAGACATGGAATGCAAATGGGAGAGTGCATTAGGTATGCTTGGGAGGGTACTGAAGTAGGTAGCTGTGAGGTAAAAGAAAAGGCATACCACACAGTGTTACTGTCAATGTTAAAATGCCTATGCGGCGGCAGCGTGAGATCCGTACAAGGAAGTTGAGTTGTAGGAATCAGAAAGGGTGTAAAGAAGGGCAGCGAGCTGGGTAAAGGATATGAGAAGAAGGCAGCGCCAGGATGGAAAGGGGGAAAGCTATTAAGGAAATGGGATGTGCAGGAACTGGAAAAGTTGCAAAAAAGGGTAGCGAAATGAGTGAAGGCAGGTGGTGAAGTCAGGGGCAGGACAGAGAGGAGGAAGGTAGTTTTTTAGGCCGTCTGTAATGATGAAGTAAAGGGGATTGAATACATACGACAGAAGGAAAGTCGTAAGAATTGACAGGATGTACAGAATTGTAAATGGGGAAGGTTATGTTATCACCTAAATTGTCCAGGGGGTGTGAAAATAGTTAGAAGAATCAAAATATGTGGAGGAATACAAAGCAAGGTAGGCAGTCTATGTTTATGAGGTAGGTAAGGGAGTGGAATGTGTTGCAGGATGACTTGGGATTGTGAGGGGGGTTGGAAGAGTCAGGAAGGGCATGAAGATAGTAAGCATAGTCTAGAGGGGCAGGAAGGAGTGATCTGCCGCAAGTTGACATCCCAATATTGTAACTATTATTAATATTTAGTGCCACACCCCCACAATTTCTCTGACCATATATAACCTCAGCCATCGTCGTTTCTTAATTAAAATTAAATTGTTATTATAAAATACTCTTTGGAACAGGGTTAACCATAACCTTGAGTTGGGCCTAATAAAAACTGCAAAGTCGAGACTTGTTTACCATTTATTACGCTCTTTATGCATTTATGTAGTGCTAATGTGTTTGCACTTTGTATTCTGTAACACTTTGGGTAACAAAAACTTGACCAGTTAATGGCAAGTAATAAAGCATAGGTCGCTATGTTAACCAATTAAATATGTAGATAGAATGGTAAACACAAAATGAAAGAGACGAACACAAAATCGAGCGAGTGCGCGGCCCCTCAACGTTTAGCCGACCAAGTTGGCTTCATCAGGCGAGTAGTTGTAACACAACTTATGAATACGTGAAAAACTAAATGTTGAATTTATTTAGATTAAATTCAATTAAGAATATAAATATGAGTTCGATAAGTATGTACCAGTGGAGCGACCAGAGATTGTCAGGTTGTACAATCAGAGTATGGGTGGAGTGGATTTATTCGACCAGCTAATTAGCTACTACCGAACCTTTATAAAGTCTAAGAAATGGACATTGAGAATGATTTTTCACGCTGTGGATATGGCTGTTGTGCTGTCATGGCTGGAGTATAGGAAGGATGCAGAAGCCCTCTGCATTCCACAGAAAAAACACCTCGATTTGATGCATTTCAGAATGAAGATGTCGGAGAACCTGATTTACGCTGGAAAACCAGTGCCAACCAAGAAGCGTGGACGTCCATCGCTGAATGAGAACTGTTCTACACAGCCTGTTGTTTAGAGACGAAAGGGAGACGTCAGGCCAGATGTAGAAGTTTAGCACGACAGTGTCGACCACGTGCCCATCCACAACGGAGACAAATTGGGTACCCGGTGCAAAATGCCAAATTGCACTGGACATTCCAGGATTTCATGCCAAAAGTGCAAAGTGCATTTGTGTCTCATGTAGGACAAGAACTAGTTTATGCAGTACCATTCAAAGTGACAGCAAATATTGAATAGGTTTCTTGTCAAAAATTTGATAAAATTTTGTGCAAAACTAGGAAATTGTAATTTCATTATAAGTTGTATATATTTCATTTTTCTTTTGTTAAAGTTAGTTATTTTGTCTCTAGTTGTGTTTGATTTTGATCTATAATTATATTGTTCCATGCATACAATTCTAAAAGTGTTTGGTATGTTTTTGGCGATTTGAAGTTATTTGTGGACTCAACATTTTTTTGTGAATGATATATATATTGTGAGCTTGATATCTACAGTAAAAGTAATCATGTTTAGAATTAATATTTTGTATGTATGATGTTTTATATGCTATTCTTTATCTATATGTAACCTTTATATAATATAATTATAATTTTTATCAATATTTGTTTCCTGCAGTCACGCAGTCTGTTTGTGCACAGTTGTACACATCAAATTTTGGATATAAAAAATTTAAAAAAATTTTTTTGGGGTCAGCATTAGCAAAATGTTAGTATCTCAAAAATGTAATTTTTTTTCAGACATTAGAAAACTCAGGTCTGAAAGGGTTAACAGTGTTTTAGTGGTAGTTGTAACAACGGCCTTTAAGTTGCATGTTTTTGAATTTAAGAAAGTGTAAGAGCAAAGAAGATAACATACTTTGTCTATAACAAGAAAAGATTTCCAAGCCAGTCAAGCGTAAGTTTACAATATACACATATGTGTGTGTTTGTGTGTGTGTGTGTATATATATATATATATATATATATATATATATATATATATATATAACGTGTGTGTGGGTGTGGGTGTGTTATTACAGGCCGGTCCTAACATTTGAGTATCGGATCTACCGAACATTTGATCATTAATTGACTCCGGCTTCGATTCAGTCAGATGATATTCATGTTCGTAAAATCGATAAACAGCATAGACACCGCAAAGGTTATGTCAAATTTGTATTAACCTTGCATGTATAAGGGAAAACTGAAGGCCTGCGTACTTTACGATGAATTTTGATTATACGTACATTTGTGATAATCACAATTTTGAAAACAAATTTAATAAATACATGTGTAAATCTAACTTTTAATGTAATCCGCTGTGTTTACGTACAGCATCAAATAATAGTAACAATAAAATAACTAGTAACTGTACGGAAGGACCGGAAAATGAAACCCTTGCGTAATACAAACAACATAGGCCTATCGCTGATGTTAGTAGCATAATCCCTCCGTTGTTCATGCTGAATTGTTACAAATTGTTACTATTCTCCGTCCACTCGAAACTGACTTCTGGCGTAAACAAATAGCATATCATTGCACCTTGCTACCTTCTAATTGGCTCAATTTGTTCAGCGTGCCGACGTACTATTTCCAACCAACAAAACTGTGTACAGGTAATATAAGGAAACAACAACGCACTACATATAAAAAATTATTGCCTTAAAATTTTGTACATATTATTGACATACGAAAGCGAATCTCATATAAAACTTGAAAAACGATATATAGCCTTCATGTACAATTACAGTATATTACAAAATTCAACTGCAATATCAAGCCATGTGTATAAGTAACGATCGTATTAAAACCTTCTGGAACAAAATAGCGAATTAGTAGAAAACAAGGAAAAATCGAATGAATTCTGAAAGAACGAGAAGTAAATAAACAAGCAAAAACACAAACAAATCAAGAACAACAAAAGCAGACACCAATGAACAATGTATGGCAGCCAAAACCAAAAGAAACACCAATCAGGTTAATCATAAACCCGGAAGTAATTCAGAAGGATGGAAGCAGTGAGGTAACAAAAAATGAACTCGTAAACAAAATCAAACCAAAAACAAAAAACATACAGATCAACAAAATTATAAAAACAAGCACACAAGCAATAGTTGTAGACGTCCCTACAGAAGCTCAAGCAAGAAAACTGAAAGAAGAAATCAATAACAAAACAATACCATTAAAAACAAACAGAATACAGTAGAATAAACCTAAAATAATAATTTACGAAGTACAGCAAGAAATAAAACAGGAAGAAATACTAGAAAACTTATATGAACAGAATATTGCAGAAATTGAAACTGAGGAAGAATAAAAAAAAATTGCAAATTAGTATTTAAAACAAAATCAAAAAACGGAAAAGAAATATCATCATCGAGGTAGGACCAACATAATTCAAATATTTGATTAATAAAAACAGAATATATAACAACTGGGAAACGCTTAAAATTAAGGAATTTCTATCACCAATGAGAAGTAACCAATGTTGGCGCTACAGACATACCGAAAAAAAGATGCAGAGAGAAGGAAGATACATGCGGAAGATGCGGTACAACAGGACACAAGCACTGGAAGTGTGAAAACACCACACCAAAATGTATAAATTGTACACGGAACAATAAACAAAATAATCAACACCAAGCCAATGACAATAATTGTCCACTAAGTATAATAGCAGAAGGAAAACTAAAAAATGAAACAGATTATGGATAATAATAACATCAAAATACTACAGGCAAATTTACAAAAATCCAGAGCAGCAACTTTAGACATTAACAATAAAATATGTAGTGAAGGTATAGATATAGCAATACTGCAGGAACCATATTTATACATTAATAAATACACTAATATAAATTGAAAATGGCAAGTAATACAAAACGTAGAAACCGAAAAATCATTATCAATAATAGTAATACATAATAAATACAAGATACTACAAATGAACCAACACAACACAGAAGAAATCATAGCAACTAAAATTTTAATTGGGAAAGACGAATATACAATCATATCAATATACTTACCACCAAAAAAGGAAATCGCACCCATAATAGAACATTTACAAAAAATCATTCAAGAAATGGGTAACAAAAAACTAATAACAGAAGACTTTAACTCAAAATCACACCTTTGGTATTCCTAAAATAACGAACGCGGAGAAGAGATAGTAAATTTAATTAGAAACAATAACTGGAGCATACAAAACACACAAGGAAACCTATTCACTTATGACTCAATACACGGGCAAGAGAACATTGACATAACACTAACAACAGAAGACATCAAAGGGAAAATAGGTAATTGGCAAGTCAAAGAAAGCATAAGCGACCACAACACGATCTACTTCAACATAATACAAGAAGAAGAGGAAACAATAAACCAGGAAATCAGACTACACAAACAAGTTAAAGACTACACAAACAAGTTAAAGACTGGGAATTAGCAAGAAACACCATAGCCAGAGAAATTAATAAAATACACTAACCAAATGTAACAACAGTAGAACAAATAGAAGAACACATAAATAAAATACAGAACATAATAAGGGAAACATGTAAACAAGACAATACAAAAGAAATACAAAAGAGGAAAAAAAATTGGTGGTGGAATAATGAATTAACAAATAATAGGAAAAAAGTAATCAGTTTAAATAGAAAATACAGGAAATGTTGTCAATGCAGAGCTAAGGAACAGTATAAAGAAGAATATAAACAGGAGAGGAATAATTATAAAACAAAGATTAAAGAAAACATGAGCAAAAAATGGGCGGAATTTATTAAAGAAGAAGCAAAAGATAACCCATGGACTATACCAGATAAATTAGCAAGAGGAAAAATGAGAAGAAAACAACCCATAAATAGCATAAAAATTAACGACAAATACACAACAACAATAGAAGAAACGCATACAACACTACTCAACGAATTACTACCCAACTTAGAAGAAGAAATAGAAGAAACCGAAATTGAATACAACATGGAATCAGAAACAGAAGAGGAAATCACATTCGAAGAAATTAAAACAGCAATAGATCAAAGCAGCAATAAAAAAGCCCCAGGATTAGACTTTATAACAGTAGAAGTAATAAAAAATGTATGGGACACAATCAAGCACGAAATAAAAAAAATTATAGACAACATATATAATAAAGGCATTTTCCCCACAACATGGAAAGAAGGAAAAGTATTTTTTTATACAAAGGGAAAAATAAAAATTAATTCAAACAGGAATCCTATAGACCAATCTGCCTTCTCCCAGTATTAAGTAAAATTTATGAAAGAATAACTATGACAAAAATTAAACCTAAAATAGAAGAATTCTTACACAATAACCAATTTGATTCAGAGAAAAAAGATCGACCGAAAAAGCAATAAATAAATTACTAAAAGAAGTAGAACAAACGAAAGAAAAGTACATAACAGAAATCTCAATAGATATCACAAACGCCTTCTCAACAGTCACATAGCAGTCAATCAAAAAGCAGTTAAATAAAGTCAAAATTAAGAACAAAATCAAAAATATACTGTGGGATTATTTAGACAACCTAAAACTCACAATATTGGAAGGAAAATTGAAAATTGAGAAAAGTAGTAACCGCGGCTGCCCACAGGGATCTGTTTTAGGACCAACACTTTGGAATATTGTAATAAACGATTTTTCAACTGAAAATAACAATGAAAACATAATAGCATTCGCATATGATTGCATAATTTTAGTTAAAGGAAATAATAGAAAAGAACTAGAAGAAAAAGCAAACCAAATATTAGAAAAAACACACGAATGGATGAAATCAAAAAATTTAAATTTATCAATTAACAAAACAGTTGCAATAATGTCAAAGGGAAATCTTGACAAAAGAACACCAGTAATAAAATACAATAACCAATCAAAATTTAGTAAAGAAATCATGTATTTAGGGATTAAATTAGATAACAAATTAACTTTTCTACCACATATCAAATACATCACAGAAAAAGTTAAAGTAATATTTTTAAGATTACAACAACAGATTTGGAAAGAAATAAAATACAGCAGGAAACATCAAATAATAACATAAAATTCACTATTTCTAAACATAATACAATACACAAGTACCAGCTTCCATACAAGACTTGAAAATACACATATCAAGAGAACATTAAGAGCAGCACAGAGATATATATTACTCAAATTAACAAACCTTACACCCACCACATCATTCCAGGCAACACTAACAATAAATAAAGTAATCCCAATTGAATACAGCATAAAAGACAGGAACACTATTGAGTGGGTTAGAAGCAAAGGGATATAAGTGCCAAAATTGAATTTTTGGCATTAGTATGTTGAATGTGCAGGGAAAAAGCAAATTTGTTTGGTGGCAAAGAGAAGCAAGTGGTATCATTGATAGGTGCTGCACTATAGCATGTTATCTCTGGACCACTTAGCCAAACTAGTTTTCTGTCTGGTAGTAGAGAGATGCAAGTGCACTTACATCTCTTTGCCACCAAACTGTTTAGTCATTCTGCTAGCTGGAGCAAACACTAGTGTGCTGTTGTGCTCTCGAATAAAGTTCGTATTTCTATTCAGTGAAAGTTTATGAAAAATATCCCAGTGTTGTTCATATTATGGAAGTAAATAGCGAACATTTCCTTGAGGATGAAAGTTCAGGTAAGGCTATAATACTATTAATACCCACAAACCTGTACAACTTGTAAACATAACCTCAAACAAATTTTTCTCCTTATAATGTAACGTGTCACCCTGTAATGAAGTTTTGAGTTACAAATGGGCTGAAAACATAGCTGTTTACGTTAGCCATAATACATTCGTTGATTATAACATTTTATGTTTTTTGTGGCTGTCTCTAGATTTTTATTGTTTACCACTTTCAGATCCTCAAGATAACTCAGATGAAGAATGGAGACAGAAATTATGAAGCTGAGAAATCTTCATCCTCACCAGAAGGAGAAGAGGTGAATGAGAAAACGAAAAGAACCAAAAAGTTGGCAAGGCGAGAAGAATGTTGGAAGAGAACACGTGCAAAAATGCTCCGTGACACAGGTAAAGAGTACATAGGGTCCAACAACATGCAGAAAAATGCAGTCAAGCCTTATGAGCATAACTGTAGATATCAGTGTAAACATATTACAGACAAGGAAATAAAAAAACTTTGTAAAGATTTTTGGGACTTAGGAACATGGGAACTACAAACATCTTTTATAAACGGATGCATAGAAACAGAGCTCCCAAAAAAAGTGAACAAAGATGCTGCCAATCCAAAATCTGTTACTTCTCGTATTACTCTTATGGGTAGCAGAGTTTGCAAACAATTTTTCATAAAAACACTCGACATTTACCAAAAAAAGGTTTGACGTGTTGTCTAAGAGAAAAGTGGCAGGTTCGGGTGTTTCCCCCAGGGACAAGCGAGGAAGACATGCGCCAAGCAACAAAACACCAGAAACTGTAATTACGAAAATTAAAGAACACATAGATTCGTTCCCTAGGTTTTCAAGCCACTACTCTCGGAAGCAGAACCCAGATACAAAGTATCTTAATAGTGACCTCAACGTACGCAAAATGTATGTACTTTATGTGGATTGGTGCAAAAGTCAAGGAGAAAACCCGGTCAAGGAATCATTTTCAGACATATTTTTGTAACACAATACAATATTTCCTTCAAAACTCCACGTACAGACACATGCAATACATGTGACAGTCTTGAACAGGAAATAAAATACGGAGGAACTTCTGAAGAAATAAAAACAAGCAAAATAGCGAAAGAAGTACACTTGAGAAAAGCTGAAAAAGCTAGAGAAGACAAAAGATTGGCTACAAAATTAGCAAAAGAAGACCCTTCGGTAAAATCTATCTGTTTTGATCTGAAAAAACCCTTCCTACTCCAATTTTGACATGCAATAGAGTCTACTATACAAGACAGTTGAGGACATACAACTTTGCGGTACATGACCTTGCTAGCAACCATGCCACAATGTTCATGTGGCATGAGGCAGAAGGCAGCAGAGAATCTCATGAGATAGGATCATGCTTGCTACGATATACAGAACAACTTTCCCCCACAGTGAAACATCTTGTTGCTTTCAGTGATAACTGTGGGGGGAGGGGGAACAAAAATCAATATATTGTCAAAAATACTAACATAGAAGTGATTGACCATAAATTCTTAGTTCCGGGCCATTCGTTCATGGAGTGCGATCAGGACTTTGGTCTGATAGAAAAATGTAAGAGATCTCTTCAGTATGTTTTTGTGCCTGAGGATTGGGTGCATGCAGTCACGAAGGCGCACCGCAAGTTTCAAGTAGTCAGAATGACGACCAAAGATTTTCATTCAACTGAATACATGAAAGAGTCCCTTAAAAATAGTATTGTGGGAATCAGCAAATTTCAGTGGATCCGTGTCAAGGAGGATCACCCATTCACACTCTACTACAAGTGTACACTAAATGAAGACATGGAATTCGACACTTATGAAATGAAAAAACCTAAGGCTGGACGTCCTAAAATCAGTGCATTTAATTTAACCCCTTTGTATCAAGTGCCGCCAGCAAATACTAGTGCAAAGTACAATGCCTTACAGTCTCTTCTGCAATACTTACCACCCATACACCAACAGTTTTACACAACACTTAAGCATGACCAAGGGAAGAAGAAAAATGCTAAGGCTACAGTAGTATTCAACATCAGTGGAGAACGATGATGATGATGTTATGGAATAATTTTGGGAATCAGATTCATGATTATATTGTAAACATAACATACGTACATTCAATGTTTTGTATTATTGTTATTATAACTATGTGCAATAATTAGTGATCATGTTGTCATGGTTTACTTTTGGACAACATTATTCATGATGATTCATTCTTAATTTAATTTATTTACATTAAAATATTACTAGTCGTTAGAAATGTTTGTGTTAAATAATTATTATAATGTTGTGAAAATAACCGAAATATGTTAGTCTATTATTCGTAACACCTGATATCTTTTACTGGAAAAGGGGTGCAAGTGACTGTGTTGGAAGCAAAAGGGTGCAACTGCTGGCAGGCTTTTACAAAAAAATTAATTTTGCTTAAAGGATCATCATAATTATCGCTGTAAACGTATATACAAATAGCCAAGATTACACAGAACAAATTTATATTAATTATGTTTAGATTAATGTTTTCCAGAATTTACAATAGGACACCATCTTTAAAGCTCTTTTTCTCAGAATTATGTTTTTGCCACTTACATTCCTTTGCTTCTAACCCACTCAATTTTTAAATTATTAATATTCAAGACACAATCGAAGACAGGGGTGACAGTTACACAAAATTAATTGAAGATAACAAAATAAGGATTTTAAAAAATCAAGATACACCAGTTGGAGTTAAACAAACTAAAAAAGATTTTTATAATAAAAGTATTAAACAATGGGAAGAGGAGTACAAGAACACGGAAGGGAGTTATAACTTTAAAAATTACATCAAAGACATCAGCCATTGGTACAACAATAAATACACATTTACAAAATCACAAGTAAAATTAATAACCACACAAGGACAGATAAAAGAATACCTAAAAAAAATTAACAAAATAGAAGACAGTACATGCCTATGCAATAAAGAAGAACAAACAACATACCATATACTATATAATTGTGAACTACTTAAAGAAGAAAGGAACAAATTAAAACAAGAATTACAGAAACACAATGAAGACTGGCCATTAAGACGAATGTATATATACGAAGAAGAAATCAGTGTTATCATTAACAAATTCATAGAAGTATCATATAACTTAATTAAAACATTAAACGACGATTTGGAAAACTAACTGCGACGAGTGTTCGAGAAGATGTAAAATCAAATTTAAAAAATTCAAATTTCTAGACAAAATTTTAGGACGCTGGGTGGACATAGGGGGAACAAAATAATAATAATATACAAATTTTAAACTTTTAATAATCGTGGATGATGAACAAATAACAACATAAAATCTAAATTACAGGAAAGAAGAAAGAAGAGGGGTACTTCGAAAAAAAATAAAACAAGATGTTTGACGAAATTTTGGCGATCTATATTTACCTTAATCACATCATCACAAACATCAGAGGAAAGAAGAGGGATGAAAAGAATGGAGAGAGAAGAACCAGGAGGAAGTGAAGGCAACAGGGGCCAAGACTAAACACATGAGACCATCCAGGCAGCAGAGGAATTTAAGAAGAAGAACCGGAGGCATCAAGGATGAGACCATAAATCCAAAAAAAAAAAAAAACATATATACAGATTTTGAAAGAAAACTACAGATCTGCAGATTAGAATCACCAGAAAATTTTAATCTAGCAATTCAATTAGTAATCATGAGCCAACACCCAGAACAAGAAATTTTATATCCTAAATCCGAATATATACCAAAAAGAATCTTGAAACAATTGAATATACCACTAGAACCAGAGAAACTTAGACATCTAGTAGAATCATCAAGTAAAGACCGCGAAATAGAGATAGATAGGGAAAAAGAGTACTTACACCACATGATTTTCGGAAGAAGGACACTAATCTTTAACAAAAGCCAAAACACATGAGAAGAAAGAGTAGTTCGCAAATAGGAATCGGTCTCCTCCTCGATGCCGAAGGTTAACACCAAGACAAGATTAAAATCAACAAAGTTTCAGATTCATTAATTAAACAGTATAATAAAACATATCATATATAACACATCACCCATTAAAACATCAAAATAAATTAACATATATCTCATTTCGAATACATCTCACCATAAATTAAAATCAATTCATAACACAAAATCATCAAGAAAATTCATAACAAACCAAACATTCACATCATATTAGAAAATTGTAACTGCGTTAATGCAGAGGGCCATAACATTAAAAGTTGTTGTTCATCGTCATCATTTTTAAATTAGAAAAAAGAATAAGAAAATTAAGAAATGAAGAAAAAAAGAGAAAAAGGGAGGGGCTAAAGGGTCAGCCGGGCGACAACCAACGCGCGGTTCCCCGTGGAAACTGGGGCTTCGGTAGCATTTAGCCAGCTTAACTGGACCGGAAGTGGAACCCGAAACCGGAACCGGATCCTGCCGGAATGCCACTTTGCCCCGGGAGCGGGCGGGTCGGCGCGCGTCTGGACGGCCGGAGGAGTCGGAGGGCTGAAAAGCCCCGATACTAAAGGAACGGGGGACGCACGTTGGGCCGGCCGGGCTCTGGGGGAATGGGAAAGAAGGAGAACAGGGTTCGGGAAAGGATAGGAGGAAGCGGAAGGAAAGGGACAGCTGCGGTAGAATAGTACAGTAGACACCACTCCCTGGGGGGGGGGGGGGTAGACGTCGGACTGATAGGAGGACTGGCTTCACCGTCCCGGCCTGGGAAGATGTCGGCATTTCAACCTCTCGAGGGCCTCCCAGATTCCCAAGTTCAGCGGGTTTAAATAACATAAGCAAACTTTAGCAATAGACAATTACCTTTCAATTACTTTAAATATTGTACACCACCTGGAGACAGGATCGCGACGAGGCCCAGGCAAGCGCGCACTTGGCGCCACAGCTGTGCGTGCCCTGGGAAACTCCTCTGACCTGCCAAAAGACGGAGTTAGTAAATTCAATAAATTCAATGGTCCTGTGAGTAAAATAATTAATTCAATTACGTAAAATTCGGTAACAAATATATAAGTAACAGAAATATTTGATTCGATATGATCCTGTAATAATTATATAATTATTTAATCATTTATATGTATGAATATATGACAATTTATTTAGTGAATTTAATTTTAGTTCTTATTTATTTTTTATATATTTCATATTTATTTTAATTTTTAGTTCGCGCCTAACATAAATTTGTTTGTTTTAATAATCTGCCAAGGCTACACAACGGAGGCCGGGTGCATTAGCACCCGACCTCTGACACAACACTTCAACAGTGATTTTAAATGATTCATTCCATATATGTTTGTCTGTACAGTGCTCGTCAATGTTGTATGTTGTATTTGTCTTACCAACACCCAACCTAACCACTCCTTTTTCCTTTCAAGAATACCGAATCATTCTAACATAATCTCGACTTCATTACACACAACACAATGACACAATACATTTTTATTTTATAACTAATAAATTAAATTTCAACTAAATCAATTAAATCATATAAATTGTCAATTCTAAATTTAAACTTAAAACATAAATTAAAGTCCACATTTAAACTCAATTCTTTTAATAACCTAACAATCTCAATTAATTCAAGTAAATTAAATTAAACAACTACACAAATTGCCTGACTTCTAAATTTTAAATTGTATTGCAATGAAATTGTTAAAAATAACTCTTATTAGTCAAATCTCACAGCAGAAGTAATCGTTTAAATTAAAGAAAGTTTAATCGCGGAACAATCGATAAAGCAAAAACATTATTAAAGAACATTGTATCGCGGAAAGTAAATTTAAAATAAATAAGTAGCCAACGAGAGACTACCAGAAGGGCAGGAAGTCGAGAGAAGTCAGGCAATCAAGGCAGGGTCGGTGTTTTTTTTTTGCTCCAAAGCCAATTTTTTTTCATCTACTTAAAAATTTTAAATTTCAGTCTTTCATTAAGTTCGAATGTTGGTAGTTTGTTTCGTCAATTAAAGTTAAATTCATTTTAAGTTAAAACTTAAACCCTGGATGGCTTTCAGCCAAGTAGGGTAAAGGTGCATTTAAAGTTTTTTTTTTTTTTTTTTTTTTTTTAATTTTGTACATGTTATCGACATACGAAAGCGAATCTTATATAAAACTTGGAAAAAGATATATAGCCTTCATGTACAATTGCAATATCAAGCCATGTGTATAAGTAACGATCGTATTAAAACCTTCTGGTACTGGCAAAAATGTCAACAAAACTAGTAACAAACCTTACCGTAAAGTCCTCTTGGATTATTTTGTACTTCTTTTTGAAAAAAAATCACATTTGGTCTATCGTTTAGCAATGTGTCGATAATTCATATATTCATACAGTATTATAAAAAAGATGTGGAAATTTGTTCGTACTTTATAATCATCACCGCGGTTTGTTTAATAATGCAGACATAGACTACATCGACATATTGAAATTCATGCAACACAATTTAGCTGTTCACGACATACGTCACATAAGTTAATCTGAAAGTCTATTTACCATGTAAACATCACTGACAAGGGGACGGAAAGAAATAGATAAAGAAATTTTTGTGCGGACGAACCGAAACGGAAACTGTATGTACGGAAAAACCATTCGCAGCAGTAGCCACAACATTGACATGTTTAGTGTCCAAAAATACTTACAGAAAAAAAATTAAATTTGTTTGTGATTTTTCCGATTTATTTTTACACTGGTAATTATTACTGAACTTAATTTTTATTGTTTTCTTGAACAATTATAAGAGTATCGTACATCTCTAAATTACAGCAAGTGTGCCGAGAAACTCTTACGCTTAAAAGAACGTCAGTCGTTAAGAAATAGTGAGTCAACTGTACGTACATGTCGTCCGCTAACAGTAATTAAGTAATAAACATAGTGTCATGTATTGTGTTCGCAACATCTGTTAATATTATACATATGTTAATAAAACTTTATTTGTAGGTGATGGACAGTCAGATTTATATGTACACGACAGACAAAAAAGATATATTTCTCATGCAAGATCACAGTGCACGGCAGTCGGCTGCCAGTGAACATGTTTGTTTATAATTTGCTTTGTTTATTCTAAAACTTAAGTAAGAACGAACGGAGAGTAATCAATGAATCGGATAACATTCATAATTTATATTAATGTATTGCTTAGAACATGGAACTATAAGTAGTTAAATTTGCATTTCGGAACAAAATTACCACTGAAAAATTAGTTGCTCCAGAAACAGAAACTACTATTGTTGGTAGCATTATTAAATTTTGGTGTTCAGTTTCAGTAATGTCTTCTATTTGGGAGCACTTTTCGGTTGATTATACAAATAGCAAATTTGCTTATTGTAATTATTGTAGACACAGTTTATCACGAGATTCGTCAAAATCTACATTTAGCTTGCTCAAGCATGTAAAAATCCGGCATCCGCTTATGTTGAGTTCGGAATATGGACAAAATATGTCGTGTCTAAACATAAACAAATCTGTTAACTCTTCACAACTTACTCCAACAACCTTAAATAGAAGAAACCCAAACATGACGTTTACCCAAATCAACAGACTTTAGAGCACTGTTTGACAAAATTACATCATTCAAACATGACGACAAAATACAGACTGAAATCACAAGGCGCAGACCAGCAATGGTGTGCATGGATGGCCAGCCGCTTAAAATAATTATACATAAAATTACACTCACATGTTATGTGTACATACATGTCTGTGACTGATCAGATCTGAACAAGATTTATATAACCCTTTCATTATGCCATATTTAGTCCAGTTGTAATTTTTAAAAAGAACATAAGACGTAATTTTACGTGCACAGTTATTTTACAAACTAGCTATACTTCATGAAGCAGTGATTTTTGTGACAAGTCTATTTGGGTAAAAATAAATACTGCAATTTATTTTGAAGTAATACTTGCGTAAATTTTGCATGGATTTTTTCTTAGACTTGTAGAACTCACAAGAAAGAAAAGAGGTTCAGTAAAATATTATGCTAATAATATTGTACCGACATTTTCCTGGTTGTAAAAACTCGGATGAAAGTATTATATTTTTATTATATTATAATATTTCTACCATTTTCTTGGGATTATTTTTCATGAAAATGATATGTAAGAACTGTAAGCTTTTGAAACAGCTGGTAATTCTTCCTTACTATAGTTTTTCGTAACAGAAAACAACGCTATCGGTACCGACATTGTTTTACTTGTCGGTTAGTACTCAATGGTTTATGTGAAAATGTGCTGAAATTTACTACGAAAATAATAACTGCATTAATTGCAGTACCAGCAACTTATTTTAGTGTAAATAAAATCATGATAAGAGTGTCCATTTATAGAGTTCATCAAGATGCTCGTTTAAATGCTACAGTTAATCAATAATGCAATCAGTAATAATGCTGAACTAACTTTTCAGTAATAATGTTACATACTAGCTTATCCCCACCTACCCAATCAAATACATATTTTAAAGTTGGCTGTTGTAAGTAAATAATTGAACGTATTAACTACGTAAATCATGTCTTATTGTTTGCATCCTGCCATCTTCAAAGCTGATAAATTCCTTGAAACAAATTGCTTCGTTAACGCTAATAATCGAGAAAAGCGATGAACACAGGACTGTAATATGTAGTTTTTTTTTTCAGGCTGTCCTGTTACAAAGTGCTATAATTTAAAATGAAAATACTAATAGCACACATTTAATCACTGTAGTAGGGAGCCCTGCTAAAACATTTTGAAAATGAATCTTTATGACATAATGGCCAACTCATAATAAATTAAAAGCACAAGCCTTTGCAGGTCTGTGGATTAAAATTTGGTGGGAGTCATAAATTTTCTATTTTTGTGTTAGTATTTTGATTTAATAGAGTTCTAAAATTTTTACAGTCTATTTTAAAACAATTGCATGTAGACATAGCTTTTTATGTCCCAAAATTTCTGTTTACTTTACATGTAGGCTATGGCACATATTTCAATTGAAACCTATTTTTGTATCGGCGTGTTGACAATTAAATCGCTTAAATGATTAAGGCAAGTGCGAATTTAATTTGTAAAATTACCATACAGAGAAGTGTAGTAAACCATTATTTAGGTGTTAAATTTTTTGGCTTCAAATGTATCTGATACATTACATAAAATGCATAAAATTTTTGGTTGTTAGAGCATATTAAATCACACAGAAAAATTTCAGATGGTAATACTAATATTGGTTGTGTAATCATTGCAGTTAATTTACTGGTTAGTTAGGATACTGTTGAAGGTAAACAATAATAAGTTCTAAAGTCTGTCAAATAATGTTAGAAACTAAATACATGATGGTGTATCGTTTTCTTTTTATGCGTTTTTAATAGCAATTATTTGTTATATGTATTTCAACAAGTGCTATCACCAGATTTATTTTCATTCAATTCAGGTTGCATCAAATTAAATTTTTCTTTCTGTTGTTTCCACTACAGTTACTGATGTTTCACTGTTTCCCTTTGTAACGTCGTGATAATAAAAATCCTTAGAATTCGAATTAATAAAACAAAAACATTTTGAAGTACCGATTTTGCTAGCAAATAAATTTAATTTTATGGTTAAATTATACATCTCAGCCATTGTACTAATATACCTGCAGATTCACAAGAGGAAATGTACACAATAAACGCAATGATGGGGAGATACACTCTACCAGACTCCGGTCTGGAAGTGCACCTGCGGAGAGAGGATGGCCTACTAGTGATGTCACAGCAGTGTACTCTACTCGGTGTTGGGCTGACCCGGCCCGAAGGCCGAGGCCCTAACGACTGGACTATCTGGGCGCAGCGCCCGCCTTATACACCCCTTAGGGGGCTGAACGTGCCATTAGCAAGATGGCCGCTGGTCTGCTGGAGGCTGTCTGCATCTACAGGTGCGCCACACTCACAATGGAAATTCTCTCTCATGGCACAAAGTTACTCTGGTAAATAAATAAACTTCCCGACTTGAATTATAAATGCCTGTATTGCCGTTTAACACTATAATTAATACACAAGAACATTTAAATAATCATAAAAAACACATTTTTCAGCAATAACAAGTAAAATTTACATTTACGTGCGTATTTCCCGTGATCGCTGTATAGTGCACTTTACACAGTCTATTCACGGGATTGGCACTACCGGTAAGGCATTCAGCCATATTTGTAAACAAACACTGGTACAGGTTAACAAATGTTGCAAAGGCAATAATACATGGAAAACAAACATTGTATAAGCACTTGGACATAAGTAAATACTGTTTGACAAATAAATCTTCGTCTTCATCATCTTACATGCTTACATATTATCCTTACATAAAAAAACTGCAATACGGCGATTGGCAATGGTCCGGGCGAATACTAGTGCACTTACGCCTAAATGGTAAGTGTTACAAATCGGGGGCCAAAGTTAAGGTAACTTATAAGTGGGCGTAACTAAGTGGCGTCAATTTGAAGTTCCACCCGTTGTCGGCAGGTTGCAGCAAATCATTGACAAAATAAAAGGGGTACCCTGTTATGCCCCGCTCCCCCATTTTGCCACACGCTGCCCTATATATACATATAATTCAAAGACTTGTGCATTCGTTCGATTGTGACGTCCACAAATACTTTGTAATGTCACACTGGTTTTTATTTGTTTTCCCATTTAAAGTTCAGAAATTTTGTTTTCTCTACTTGATATGAGTATTTCCTCGGCCTATATGTTCCCTGTTCTTTGGCGTAGCGCGAGTTCCTTTCGGAGCGTCGTGGCATGCATATGCAATATATTGAGGGGGAAGGGGAGTGGAGAGAGCGATGTGCGACCGGTAACTAAAATGAAAAAAATCTTGCAGAGTTAGCAATTAAGTTCCTTGTTTTACCGTGGTCCAACAGCGAAGTTGAAAGAGTTTTCCACCAAATGAATTTGGTTAAGAACTGCCCAAAAAAAAAAAAAGATGGAAATTGGTGTGCTAAATGCGATTTTGTCCATCCGTGCAGGACTCAGACGTAAAAAGAAATGCTGTACAGATTACACGTTCCCAAATGATGTGCTTGCAAAAACTGAAAAAAATGTCAGCGTATGATGACACTCCTGCTTCACGGGGAAGTTCGTCAGAAGAAGCATCTAGTGCGGAAAAATCAACTGGAAGTAATTACTTGACTCTGCTTCTAAATGAAGATGATCCAGACAATCCCGGACCCGATGGCCTGGGACTCTTGGGTAACCGAGAACTAAAAATGTTTTAAGTCGGGCCTGTGTCTTTGCATCAAAAATATTATTTGTAAACGAAAATAAGTGTACATTATGCAGGAGAGGTGCTTTGCTTACATGTATGTACAGTACTTCGTTTAGTTGATTATGCTTAAAAAAACATTAAAAGGTTGAGTTATTGTAATGTTTTTTACTAAATTACATTTTTGGGTTTTTTTGCATAATCTGGGGGATTTTCATGTACTATCTGGAATGATTGTATGTCCATGTGTTGGCAACACTGAACCGGTTGTAAGTAGAGGGTTACCAGCTTTGGTGGAGTGCGGATGTGTGTGTGTGGACGTGTGGCCCGTATAAGGAATACCATGCAGCGTGGTCAGATACTGCGGTGATGGTTACCTTGGGCAAGCTTGGTCACATGGCCCGATAACGATTCGGAATCGGTGATGTACGGAGAGAAGTCGACACATGACCTAGGATCTGCCAGTTTAGTGTTGTAACTGTGCGAGCAAGTAAACTCGGGGTCCCTAAATGACCGTTCGTGACTTTGTTTGCAAAAAATCTGCTACATAAATTATGGTTGTATTTGCACGCAGAGTAATCCGCGACATGTCGTACATGTGGTTTGTACTATTGCAGCTGGCTATCGTAGAAAATTTTGGGCGTCAAATCTGCGTCGAAGGAGTTAAGACTCGCGGAATTTTCCACCAGTAATACATTCAAGTGTGGTAAGGCTTCCTGGCGACCAGCGTTTTCGTGCTTTGTTCAGACTTACGACGTTGCTATACGCCGAAAATTAACGTTTTTGTGGGGAGGCCTAGTTATTTTTAGCTGGATGCCTGCTGAATGTCTACGGCTGATAGTTATGCTGTAGTGAATGAATAACGGCGTAATTTGTTCTTTATTTTGAAGCCGTCGGTAAAGTTATTTGGTGCGCGGAAATTACGCTCTGGAAATTGTCGTCTGGTGATGCGCAACAGGTGGGCTACTGCCAGGGCCTGGGTTGCCCTGTTGGATGCCGCAGACGACACAAGGTATAGAAACTTTTTTTTTTTGTATTTGCCAGTTCTGGAACTGGGAGCATGTTCAGCCGAATTTCCCTGGTTTTGCAATGTTGGTTGAAGAAATCCTTTATGTATATTATTGACTTTTACGGAATTTTTATTTGGAACGATTGCAAATGTTATAAGGATTGTTATTCCTTATTAATGGTATTTGATTTTTCCATAGAGATTCATACTTGCTTCAGTGTTGAATGAAATTGCGAACATTGACATGAAAAGAAAGTAACTGTGGTGTTTTAAATATTGCAATATTTGTTTATGTTAAAATATATTGTAAACGTTATAGTACAATTATTGAAATCAGACTGTTTATTAATCCAATCTTTCGGATCAAGCACTTATACAAATTACTTGTAAATTGTTTATTCATAAGGTGGATTTATTATTTAACGATAGAATCTTAAGAATCAATAATTACTAGTGGAGATTGGCTGATTTAAAACTTGTATGATTATTTGTTGTATTGTGTCTTGGTATGAGAGACAAACAGTGGTCGCACAGTCCCTTATTGTATTGGTAATGAAGTCATTAGATTCACTTGTTTCAAACATGTTGTATTGCTGTAAAATTTTTTTTTATTTTAGCTTTCGTTTGCAAATTTACAATTAAAATTATTAAATAAATGTTATATTCAACCCTTGATTAAAATAATTGTTTTGTGCTTATTTTCAGTCTCATTTATCCTTAAGTACACCACACGATGTGCATGATAGTGTTCAAACCAATGTGTAGTCTGAAGCAGTAAGCCCACATTTCTTTGCTTGGAACATAATATTTCAAAATAATATTTGCCGAATTCTGAACTGTCGCAACCACTACATATTTTCTAAGTGGACTATGTCAAAATTAAGGATGCATCAGCGGAAAATATGTTTAAAGTGTTTAACCCTTAATTTGATAATGTGTCATATATGATACATTAGTGTTATCAAATTCGACTAGAAGTACTGATTGTCATTGTTGGGCTTCTCTTTGCTGTAATATCTTTGGTGTGTATTTAACAACATTTGTACCGGGTAATGGTGCTACCTGTTGACAAAAGAAGGAACTATTGCCACATGATTATAAGATGGCAGCAGGAGGGAAGAAGTATGCGCACCACATGGTAAGTCTATTGTTATTTTTCCATAAATTTATAAAATTTGGCTTGTAGTAAATTAATTTCTCCTTTAGAAAGTATTTATATATTAAACTACAGTATTGTTTAAGTAAAAAGTTTGTATAGGTTAGGTTCTTAGAGAAAATAAAAGCATGTATCACTGGTGCCACATCACCAAAAGGCTAGGAAATAATGTTTTAAGTTCAATGTATCGTATATGAAACATAGCCAAAATCCTAATAATTGCATGTTCTTTTCTCTATGTATCAAAACAACGACATTGCCAAAAATTGTAAGTAATGATCGGTAATGCATTTACACTAAAATTAATGAAATTTTTTTGACATCGTAAGCAGAATTGGAATAAAAGCCAAGTAATAGATGTAATAAATTCAAGTCTTATATAACTTTTTAAAATACTATTTTTACAACATGTTAGCTATGTAGTAAATACATGATTCAAAGTCATGTATAACCCATTTTTACAACCTCGCTCGAAATAATTGCAACTGATTATTATATTACATACAGTAAACTCCTGATTATCCACGGTAATAAAAGAGGCTAATGCCATGGAAAATTAAAATTCGTAAATAATCCAATACACTATTTTTGAAAAAAATTTTGAATTAAATTTTTTTATTTTTTTATTCCACCACCCCCTTCTAATTTTTGTAATTTTGTTTTTAAATTAGGTGGCGGTTCATCTGCAAATCGCATAATCCGCCTGTGGATAATCAGGAGTTAACTGTAAATAAATTATACACATAATTTAGGCAAGTTGTTTTATTTAATTTTTACATGATAAAAAGATCTTCTGTTCGTCGAGAGTTCATTCCATCATGGCCTTACTTCCTACCAGTGGTAATGTTTCAGTGAACCTACTTTACAATTGTAAGACAGGTTGCAAATTAACATACCAAAATTTCAAAGTGAGATTGAACAAAATAAAAAATTCAGATTAAACATTATCTTTATTTAACAATATTAAAATGCAAGAACATTTATTAAAAATGATTGCAACAAAACGTGCGTACATAAAAAAAAATAAATCTAGACATTACTAAATTGTTTACACTTGAATCTATCAATCCTCAAGTTGTTTTTTTAAGATATGACTAGAGTATACAGTTTTGCAAAAGATTTAGGTTACACACCTTTCTAACATTAAAAAGAAAGTCTCGCATTGAGTGATGGGACTAATCCCACCATGCAAATGAGAAAATACACAACGCTTAAAGGCGAAATCAATGCCAATAGCAATCAAAAACAACTTT
The DNA here is from genome assembly GCA_003012365.1 of Medauroidea extradentata. Classification (NCBI taxonomy): domain Eukaryota; kingdom Metazoa; phylum Arthropoda; class Insecta; order Phasmatodea; family Phasmatidae; genus Medauroidea; species Medauroidea extradentata. The sequence continues at coordinate 46,118 of PNEQ01092243.1, forward strand.
AGCTCGCAAGCAGATTTAAATTACAATCATAACAGAGCAAAACTACAGCTTTAAGCATTATGCCATGCAACTGTCATAAACAAGCGGTACCACATTTGACATGCGTAGCGTACTAAATAAGTTAACGGAGAACAAATAGTCCAAAAAGATATGCAAATCAGAATTTACCAAACAACACTAATCAATTGCAGCAAACACTATCTGTAAATTATGAGCAATAAATACACAAACTTTAAATCCACAATAAGGATAATAAACAAACTATCAATTATTTGAGTGGTAAATTAGTCAAGTTACATACTGAATTGAATACAATCCTGTTATTAATCAAGGTCAAACTGGATTCGTTTACATTTAAACGTATAACTACGTGTAATGCTCCAATCGTCCTCAATTGGCAAAACTAAGCAAAGCACGCACAAAATAGTATCCACGGGACTACCAAAGGTTAAATTAAGAATACCCGCCAACACGGTGCACTAAAGTCTCAAACACGAGCAATACCATATTCATAAATGAAAGTTACAACAAACGGTCGATCGATACATTAAGATTATTAAACTCTAAACCTGAAAAGAATTTCCATAGACGGTTTCCGAAAGAGAAAATTTTAAAAACAGAAAAAGACAAATACTTTTAAAAACTAACACAATGACGACAGCCGCCTTGCCGACATGGGGAACGAGTTCCCAAAAGCTAAACCGACAAATGGAGCTATACACTTAAATGATTTCCATAGCAGTCCAGGAAGAAGAGTGAAGCTAAAAGCTCACGAGAGCATACACCACGGCTTGGCCAGAGCCTAATGACGTACACGCATGCTAGAGGAAGAGTAGGAGGGGTGCAAAGAGAAAGTACAGAGCTAACGTACAAACAAAGAGGTCGCGTTCCAAGCCGATGAAAGTTCAAATAAACTCCGCCGCGCGCCGCCGTCGCCACCACTGGAACCAGTATGGTTCATCGGATTTGGCCTCTGACTTTGAAGACGATTCAGAAGATGGAATTTTGAAGGATTCAAGAAGTAGGGGAACAGAAAACGACGATACAAACTCGGTAAATTCCGAAGCTCCATCTTTATCTGCATATCTTGAAAACTCACTAGTTGAACAGGACTCCAGCAAAGAAATGAAAACACTGGTAAAATACTTATCGCAGATAGGTCCAGAAACTTTCCAACATTCAGACGATTTGCAACGGGCTGAGGACATTGTAAACACATGTCATACTGCACTACCTCCAACAGGTTCCAGTACTGCATTAGAAATTCAACAAGTAAAAGTTCTCTCTGTTCCCCCACACACAGATTGTACAGGATCTACAGTAATCATTGCTCTTCAAACACAAGTGTATGATATTCCTACCACCTGTAACAAAGCACATTCATATATTGCAGGATTAGCTAGCCATACAATTTATTTACGAGTGACCAATTGGTTCAGCAGGAAAACATCAATCTCAACATCACTACAGCAAATTGCATTTCTACCACAGCGAGTCACACAGCTTGTAGTTCTGCCGAAAACAATAACTCCATCAGTTCAGACAACTCCATTACAAACTCTGCTCAGCCTGACATTGTCACCACACAATCCAAATCACCATTCCCCATTGTTGCAATGCCTACTAAACAAGTTATAAATATGGAAGTGACTTTGTCTACAACACAACAAGAAACTGTAACAAAATCGGAAATGAGTATGCAATCGGCTACTATTCATTCTACAAGAAAGTCTGAAAGCAAAACCTTACCCTTTCATGAAACTGCGAAAGTTGCCAGGCCACCATCAAACACGCCAAACTTCACCAACAATGGTGCATCAACATAATAAGAAAACACGTCACAGGCAAGAAAAATTACCCGTTACTCGTTCGAAAAGAAAGCTGGAAACCCAGTGTCTCCCTTCAGATAAAATTGTTGGAGAGCCAACAGCACACAATGCTAAAAAAAATTAGAAAACCTACTAAGCCCAAAAAAATTGACACGAAATGGAAAAACAGTTCCTTGTGTATGCAAGATAGATTTGAACCAGGATAAAAAGAATTGCATGTGCCCAGTAAAATAAAAACTTCTGGGCAATATTTCATGCATTTTTTTTTTCAGATGAAATCGTGGACATTATGGTTGAGCAAACCAATCTGTACTCAACACAAGTTACACAAGTAAAAGGGGGAACTGCTGTTACAGTAACAAAAGATGATATTGTCAACTTCATGGCTATTGAAACACTAATGGGTGTTGTCGATATGCCATGTTACCTTGATTATTGGTCAAACGATTTAAGGTATGAGAAAATAGCTAGTCTAATGTCGCTCAAAAAGTACCAACAAATAAGACGTTTCATTCACTTCGTGAATAATGACTATGAAATCAATGACAGGTATTTTAAAATAAGAACTTTACTTGACATTGTTAGAGGATGTTGCTTACAGCTGTAACATGAGTATCAATTTTCCATCGACGAAATGATGAGCCCATATAAAGGCAGAAAGGCAGGAAGTAGGAGGCAATATCTTCCTAGTAAACCAAAAAAAAATGGGGATTCAAGGCCTTTGTTCGTGCTGGTGTCTCTGGAATCATTTACGATTTACTGATGTGTGGAGGTGATGATACTTTTCGTGACTGCTTATTCACCGAAGAACTCTTTGGTCTTGGTCCTAAAGTTGTGATAACTTTATGTAAAACGATTCCCAACCCTGCAACTTCAGTTGTCTATTTTGACAATTGTTTCACAACTCTTTCGCTAGTTCACTACCTGCGGAATGAGTATGGTATTTTCAGTTTAGGTACCATAAGGACAAACAGGATTCCTCATTGCGACACCCTGGCTGACGACAAAATTCTGAACAAGAAAAAGCGTGGCAGATTATGTAATGTTGTTTCAGACGAATATAAAGTCTCTGTTGTCAGATGGGTTGACAAAAAACTGTAACTCTAGTTTCCTCCTACGCTGATGCATATCCTGTTTCTAATGTGAAGAGATACTGCAAAGAATCTAGAGAAAAAATTGATGTTGCATGCCCGTATGTTGTCAAGGAATATAACATGCATATGGGAGGCGTAGACCTAGCGAATTTGCTAATTGCATTGTACAGGACACCTCTAAAGACTCGGAGATGGTACCTTGCAATTTTTGCACAATTACTCGATATTTGTGTAAACAACGCATGGCTTGTAATGAGACGAGAACTTCAGTTGAAAAACATGTAACATGCCTCCTTGCCATTCACTTTGATTAAATGTAATGGTCATTGTAAATAATGCAAAATGTGATCGGATTGTCGTACAGAGTCACTTGACATTTCATTCTAATCAGAATTATGTGTTTAATCTTGTCCACTCGTAATAATTTGTTCAATTTCATTTATTTTTAATTTAGTTTTGTATACTGGCCAGAGGCGAGGGTTGGAGAGGAGTATTTTGAATTGTGTCACGGCTATTTAACACTTCACGCCGACGGAAAGAGAAAGCTGGAAAATGTAGGACGAAAGCTAGCCAACAGCCTTGAATTTAGTGGGAACCAAGGCTAAAGGAGCGAAAAGTAGGTCAGCTCAGGGGCGTGGCTTCACTTACCCCCTGCAGTAAAATTTAACATAAAGTTTATTATTTGTTAGCGTAGAGAGTTCAAATTTTGTATATAAGTTGGTGTGTATGTTAATGTCAAGCTGTATGAATTTTGAAAACGTATTAAACCGGTGCAGATGAAAGATCATGTTTAGTTATGTCAGTCGTCCACGGAGCTTGTGATTGGCTGGGAGTAAATGGGGGGAGTTTTAAGGGAAAGTGCCGCGAGTGCGTCGGTTAGGTTTGTTTCGGGGGACTCGCGCCGCGGACACCACGAGAGGTGATTGCAGCCCGAGCCGCGGGAATTCGCGGGGTACGCGTATTATATGGGGACTCGTGCCGCGGACACCACGAGAGGTGGTAGTGGCCCGAGCCGCGGAAATTCGCGGGGGTACGCGTATTATAGGGTACTCCTGCCGCGGACACCACGAGAGGCAGTTGTGGCCTGAGCCGCGGGAATTCTGACGATACTGTCTCTCGGCCTCTCTTCCATTGCCGCCTGCTGCACCTTACACTAAATGCATATCGGCTAGCTCTGCCAATGTGTAGCCTTCCATGTAGCCTCTACAACTACGACAATAAACGTAGCGAGTGTAACACATGCACAGTGTCTCGTACAGTCACAGAGCGTCAAAGCAGGTAGTACATAACACAACACAACAGATGTTTTCACTGGCTTGTTCTCGCTAGGTTGCCTGCCTACCCCTGTTACTTTGGTGCACCATTGCAGGTATAAGGATACATTTCCGGACATGGGTTCCTTAATCAAATATGTTCCAAACATGCACATCTACCATCCCTATCAAATTGTAACACTTATTCTTGGCCATCCTGTATAACACAGTAAAATACAAACCTACAACAATAAAATTAATTCACAGTTACAAAATATTACCAGTCAAAATAGTACACATAACTTAACAGCTAACAAAGAAAGTCTTTTAATGAGGACTCGCCACTCTTGTACAGAGGTGTCTCATAACTACTGAATACAAGATAGTCATGCAAATTTGTTTCCACTAGACTTGATATAAATGCTCAGTAAATAAGGTGAGCAGGTCTATTTATCTTTTTACATATAACTATGAACAAAATTTAAATAAAAACGAATACTGTGTATTTCAACATATAATTTAACGAAGTTGCAACTAAATATTGGAAAGAAACGGGGCACAAATACTCACTGGTAGGTACTCGTGGATAGACACAAAGTTGGACGACACTTTTCTTATCGTGGATGCGCGAGCGCAACATTTCGCTGGCCAAGCCAGCTTCTTCACGGAAGTAGAAAGTCGAAAAGGATAACTGTAGCTGTCGAACCTAGCCATCGGAAATGAACATACTATAGTGGTGGTGGGAGATATGAATTTGGTGATGTATTGATAGGCTAATTACTATCACTTGAGTTCAGCAGTATTGTCAGCTGGTCCAAGAGCCATCACCACACTGATATTGTAACAAGAGTCAAGTGCAGGTTGTAAGAGGCTGCATGGGCTGCAACTGGTGATGTTTGTAGTACTATTCGAGATGGCTCGTTTGATCTGCTGGCTGACAAGAAGTTTGGGGTATCCCTGCTCAGAAATGTCTGTTTGTTGAGGTTGTGGTCCGTGGATCAAACCCACTAGGCTCTGATGGCAAGGCTGTATGGTAGGGATTTTTTTTGCATGAAACTGATAGAAACTATTAAAATGAAGGCACTGAAAATTGTTAGTTGGTTTTCTACGAACTGCAGTGTGGATGGTTCCATTGTAGAAGGTTACCTCAACGTCCAGAAATACGACATGTGCTTTGGAATATTCTCAGGTAAACTTGAGAGTGTTGTATGAGTTCAGACTGTTAAGGAAGTTGATGAGGCTGTTTTCTGTTGAGGTCCAAAACATGAAGCAAAACCAGCAGTGGTGTTGGTTTGGTTGTTGGCTTAGGAAGTTTTACTCTAGTTTATCCACGAATAAGTTGGTGTAATAGGGTGATGTGTGGGTCCCCATGGCTATGGCTTTGACCCAGAGTTAACGTTTGTCGAGGAATCTGAAGTTGTTAGTGTTGATTGTCTGTCTTGCCAGTTAAACTAAGAATGCTATTGAGGGTCTGCTATATGGTGTTCAGTTGCTGATAAAACAGACGAATGAGGAATGTTGGCGTATAGGGATGCGACATGTATTACGACAATGGATGAATCTGGAGAAACATTGGCTATGTTCTTTAGACATTCCAAGAAGTGGCCAGAGCCCTTTATGTGAGATGCTGTATCCATGGTTGAAGGATGGCGTCAACAAGTACAGAAATAAATTCGGACGGACTGCTACATCCTGATACAATACGGCGTCCTCTGCTGTTCGTGGATTTTCAGTAGGTGTAGAACTGGCATGGAATGTTTCTCCTGGGAGAGCAATTTGATAGTTTGATCAGACAGGCCTTGAAGGGGCCCTGGGTTAACAGAAACTGGCTGGTCTTGTCACATAATTTGTTTTTAGGACCTTGCAGTAGTGGCTTGTATGTGGAAATGTTCTTTAGCTGAGTCTCTGCTTACAAAATGTAGTCAAATTTGTTACAAATGACTGTTGTCGCTCCTTTGTCAACTGGCAATATTATGATGTTCTCATTAGTCTGGAGTTTTGAAGTCAAAATAATATATTAAAAACACTTTGAACCTTTTTTTAAGATTAAAGTACCGAAAATGTACATAATTTTTACTGTAAAAACAACAAACATATATTTACAAATTCAAATTATTTTATGAAACATACTTTGAAATTTTTCTTGACGATTTAGTACTGAAATTTTACATTGATATTTAGTTCTAGTAATAAACCTACTCATTCTTGTAAACAAAACACATCAATAAACACTTATTTACAAAGTCAGTCAAATTAAGGTATATCAGGAACTTAAGGATGCTGCTGTATAATACAATCTACAAGAAGTTGTAGTGAAAGATGAGGTTCCTAGCAATATCGTGGCTTTCCAGTTGAATCGGTTTTGACATGTGTTGCAGCTTCTTTAAATTTTTTGGTTCTAAATAATCTGTGAGGAGTAATTTTACTTGTAACTGATAAAATTTTTCTCTTTCCTGTCGAACTATCGTCAATATTGCATTAAGGGATGTAAGCTGCTTTTCAAAGAAATTTATTTAGTTTTCTGTTTCGACACTTTTTATTATTGATACACCTTATGCCCCTAAACGTTGTTTCCATCCAATTTTGTGAAAGTTTCTCTTTTTTCTTTGCTTTCATGGTTCATCTGTTAGCAGTGAAATTTCATTTAAATTTTTTTCATTTTCAAAAATCATCAAAGTTTCTGTACCAAGTATTTCGTTTTCTCTAGAAGCAGGCTTGTGACATGACAGAGGATTCAGAAATGCTGGAAAAATAACACTACAGATGACTGTGCACTATATACAGAGTTAGTCAATAGAAACAACTTGCAGGAAGATATTGATAGGTTGTGGTCTTGGACGGAGGAGTACAAAATGGAAATTAATGTGCGTAAAACCAAGTTGGTGAGATTTACTACGAATAGAGAGGTGAGTAGAGAGGTATACAGATGGTATTGGTAAGATTAGAGTAAGCCACAGAATATATAAGTATCTAGGGGTTGTGAAACAGGTTGATCTAAGGTGGACAGTGGTTTAAGAAGGGCATTAGGACTCTTCGGAAGGGTGTTGAAGGGGGTTATCGGTGAAGTGAAAGACATATTGGACTATGGTTCATCCAGTATTGGAATAAGCAGCAAAAGAGCGGGATCCATACATGGAGGTGGAGGTGCACGAGCTGAAGAAGTTGCAGAGAAGGGCAGCGAGGTGGGTTATGTACAAATAGAAAAGTTAGGGTCAGCCTGTTGAGGAAGAAAGGAATTTTAGGCCTACTGTGATGAATTGGGAGGGAAAGCAATGGGAGACGGGGAGGGGGGATATAATGGAAAAACTTGTCAGGTTGCATAAGGTAAAGAACGATGAGGAGAACGGAGAGAGGTAGACAGTAAATGCTGGTGAGGGACTGATACAAACTGCGGGAAGTTGGTGACTGTGACGGGGCTTGGAAGTTTTGGGAAGGGACTGGACGATTGGTCCAGGGGAATAGGATGGGGGTTGCTCGCAATCAGGCAAGTGTAAAAACTCATTATTACTGTAACTGTAGGTTTAACTTGTGTAACCTATCTTAATGTGGCATGAATAGTCTGTATCATGTAAGTATTCCATATTTTGACACTTCACTTGCAGGAAGTGAGCCTGTAAACAAGATTGTGTACACCGTGCAGGAAGCCAGGTAGGTATAAAGCTCCAAACAATGGAACTGCCGGACACATTTCTCAGAAGAGAAGTGTCAAAATACAGTAGTTACATGAGACAGACTATAATAAAAAAATGCACCTTTTCATAGTTAGTAAGTGATAAGAAATCAATGCATAATTTCACCGATTCCAAAACAAGATTTAGAAAAAGTAAAGATTTGCACTTGGAATCTTACATTGTCAAATAATTTTACTTATCCTTACTTGGTTTTGGGTGCATATAATTTTTTTAGAACTAAACTAACAAACTAACCAGACAATATTTAAGAAAAATTACAAATGAACATTCTGTTTCTATAACATACTCGGTAGAACTGAAACCTATCGGGTGAGAAACCACTATATTATTGTCAGTGAAAGAATGTGTTACTTACCTAATAAAGTGTTGCAAGTTGTACAATAATTCTAAAATAGTTATATAGAGTTACAATATACTGTAAAATTTATTTAATTTTTATGGCACTGGCATTAGTGTATAAGAACAAATGGCTTACATTCAACTCTTCATATTTTATTATGCTTCGTTAAGCATTCAATTTTGTATGCTTTAAATTTCAGTCATTGCAAGATCTGAAGTCCACAACAAAAATGAAGGCTGCAGCAGTTTCATGGGAAGTCAGTAAGACAGGAGGAGGGCCACCTTCTGATGAGACTGCAGAAGGGCTAAGCGACTTTCAGAGAAGAGTAATTCTAGTGGATGGAAGAAGTACCACATATGGCCATGAAGAAGTTAAGGAATCTGAAATTGTGTTTAATAATACACGGGTGAGATTTCTAGTTGACATAAAAAGCAGTTCAGACAGAAGAAATGTTAATACAGTACTTGTATTTAATCCTGCGAATCTCATTACTTGCACTGGTAACTGAAATTTGTAAACAAATTAGTTACAAAGTTTTCAAAAATTTGCATTGATGTTTTCCCAATGTTCATTGAAGTAAGCACTGTTTTGATAATGTTTGGGTTCGTGTACTCTAAAATCGTATTGGTATTGTCGATGTGCAAAAGTTACAAGTACCGTATTTTACTACAGTATATCATTGCGCTGTTTCAGGAGGAAATAACAGTACCCATGCTCGAGGTTGAACAGGGAGCACCAAATCTGGTTGATGTAGACAGCCCAGTTGTTGCTTTAGTTCACGTTGGAAGTGAGCCTGTAGTCATATATTTGACAACTAGCCAGCGTGCTCAAGTTCCATGCGCCCCACAGTCCGCAGCTAGTCAGCCGAAGCAGGATGTCAAGTCCAACCTCCATACTTGTAACAGTAAGTGATTCTTAAAATTACTATTGTATTCAATTTCTTGGCTTATAATATGTGGGTTCGCTTAACTTGTTCTCAGAAAACTGTTGTAACCTGTACTGTACCAGTTACAACAGTAACCTTACTACATCAGAGGTGAAAAAGTTAAGTAGACAATCCTGTATTCAACTACTTTCATTGTCATTGGTTTAGACTTTGTGGCAAAGGTTGCAATCAAACTTTAAACCTGTTTACTGTACAAAACAAACCATTTACTCCTAGTTAAATAGGCAGTCATCCAAGAAATAGATTTCCGCATATTACTTTGCCATTTATTCTGTATATGATCACTAACCAATAAGTTACGTACATACATACTTAATGCATTTTGTGTATGTGTTGCACATGTTCAGGCATGTTACACGACAAATCTAGGAACTTTGTCAGTCACTTGTGTTGCTACGATTGTGTTTACCAAGCATTTACGTCCCCTTTAAACTGCTTCCACCCCCAACTATATGTTGCTTACAGATCACTTGTATGTGTTCACTCCTTCTTTGCTTAGTTATTAATTTAGCATTTGTTGCTACACCCAACACATCATACAAAAATTTACAAATCCAATAATTTTAATATGTCTAGGCAGATGGCACCACTATAAAAAATAATACACCATCCTTTACTTATTTTACTGACAACATTGTCTTACATTTGGCAAACACAGTTGAGTTTTAAATAGTTATCTACCTTTTTTTATACCAAAGTTTAACAATGCTAAATACTAAACCAATATGTCATTGTCATATTGTCAGGCCGCCACCGGTCATAAGACCAGCGACGGTCTGAAGGGGTTGTGTTTAGGGTGAATTTGAGGGGAACACTGCCCAGATGTTAAGAGGGAAGTGTAGTAATGCTGCCACCACCCATGCTTAAAAATACGAGGGTCATGGGACCCTTAACGCCTGATGTTGGGGCGTTGACCTATCCACTCGCCGGACGTGGCAAGCGGTCTAGGCTATCTTCGTAGGAGAATAATCGTGGAGGATACCAACCCGGGGTGCCATGAGTTAAGAAAATTTACGAGGAGGCTGTAGCTCAGCAGTAAGGACACTCTCGCCCCTACAGCACCACTTGGACATTAAAGACATCACCTACTTACATAATATTTCACTGAAAAAACAACACATCCTTACAGCATAATAAAACGGGGGAATCACTAAGGTTTCTACCAATAAGCATTGATTACTACTCAGATACTTTACCCTAATTGAGCTATATTTCCATGAATGTTCAATTACAGAGAGAATGAAATTTACTTAAGACGAACTTAAAACTGAAAATAATTAAATCACAACAATGCAATGGTTGTCCACATGACAAAACTATTCCTTACGATCATTCTGACTTGACTAAGGACTCGTCCTGCCTCACTCATCCATCATACGTAGTTCTACATACCTCTCATCATCGCAGTGTAGCACGTGCGCACGCACGCCCGGCCAGAATGGCTACATTCTATATACACCATCAATTACTCCCGCACTAGAAATGTTCAAAATGATAGAATGACAAATGACCAAATGATCCCTTAAAGATGGCGTCCAACGCTTATATAGGCTAGCCCATCCCCGCCACGCACGACCCCACCGCGCAGGCCGCAATAACTAGAGCACCTGTGACGACCTTATAGCCGGGCCACGTTCCAGGCGTCAACGGAGAACCTTAGGGCTGCCTGGGTCTACGTAGCTTCATACGAGTCTTGGTGTCACGAAATCCACTATTTAATGAATGTACGCGTTTTTCCAGTTTGGTAAATATCATGAAGTTACTATAGATTTTCAGTGCGAGTGACACTCTCTTTGTGTGTACTTGGACTCAGTTTGAGCCTTCTGGTTAATCTCTACACGTGATGATTTGTTATTGACTTATGTTTTTCAGCAGTTGGTTGTTTTGCAATTAGTGTCTAATGGGGCAGTGTGGATTGAACCGTCATGGCGGTAAGTCGCGATCGCGCGCGCTTACAGTATAACTATCTGTCAAGTTAATGGTATTGATTACCAGTTGCTAACAGAGTCTATTAATTTCCTTTTCTTTCGCTGCCGTACAAACATTAGTCCATCAGGGCCGGATCGTGCCGGATTTTCGTTTTAGTTCCGTTTGTTTACTGCTTGTTTCATAACCTTGCACTTATTGTACTTGTGGTCGACTTGTTTCGTGATACGATTTGTGACTATAACAATCACAAACAGTGAGTTACGACTTTGATAGCAAGTCTATAGAACAGGTAACTCGTTCGGGCGTCGACTTTATGTAGGATATGTGTGAACTGGACGTCAACGCAGCTAAATCACGTCTTCGATTTGCAGAGGGACATGTGAGACGTGTGACCGGCTTAGCAAAAGTGGTTATGAGTGACTCAATTAAGATTGACTTTATCCTCGCCAGTGCTTCGTGACCTTCCTGAGGTGAAGCGGTCGTACGAAGCTGATTATATCCAAGTGGAAATTTCGTCAGACGAGATAGAAGGCTTTAACACCAATGATCACGTCGATGGTGTAAGGGCAGTAAGGGCGTTATCATTAAAAAATGAGTTTTTGAGATTTTACCACTATATGTAATTTTCTCTTCTGAATCGTTTGGCAGTAAGGGCGTTGTCATATCTCTAAAACCCTCTGAGATATGGAAATATTTTTGGGCCTTATCAACAGTAATCTATTTTCCCTAGCATGCAGTAAGGGCGTTATCCATTGGCAATAAAGGCATTGTCAACTTAAGTTAATTTTTCCTTGCCTACAGTAAGGGCATTATCTCTATGCATTTTGTTTATCTCTCATGACTGTGTACACATTGTATTGATTTATCTTTGATGATTGTTACTGTTTGTTAATTTTACTGCTAGGGTCACTGTGTTTTCATGGGTGTTTTGTTTGAAAGTTGGGTTTATTATTGTTTACAATCTGCATGTTGAAGTATTTTATGGAAAAGAAATGCCTCAGTGTAACAGAGCACGTAATTTAGTGGAACTTATTTTAAACAAAAATGTAGGTAATATTGTGTCAAGCAGTAACAATGTCGAATAACAAGTGAATGCTGAAAATGTGAACATCGTAGCTGGAAATGATGTAGAGATTAGTAGTAATCAGATTTATCCTGCGAGCCCTGATGTTCGTGCAAACACTTTTGCGACAACCAACACCGTCAATGTTGTCATAGAAGAGACCTGCAAGACATTTACGAACACTGACATTGAGAGTGCGGAAATTGTGTTTGATGATTCTAGCCCTGATGTTAGTGCAAATACTTGTGCAACAATTAACAGTGTCAATGTCGTAGAAGAGACCTGCAACACATTTACGAACACTGACATTGAGAGTGCGGAAATTGTGTTTGATGGACCTGTAAATGTTACAAATATTATACCAAGCTGTAGTTATGAAGTAACAGAGAGCCAGGTAAATGTAATTGAAAATGTTGGTAGTGTAAGGGATGTAAATTCGGTAACAACATGTGTAAACAACAGTGATGATGAAGAAAATCATTTGGATTGTGACAGTGAAGATTCATGTAAACGTCAGAATAGGACAAAAAGAAAAGTGTTAAATAAATGGCTTAGGGAAAAGCGTAAACTGCAAAGAAATAGTGGAGAACCTTACAAAAATGATAAAGGGTCATTTGTTAGTGGGAAAAAAGTGCAGACAAATCCCTGCCAAGGAAAGAACTGTCGTAATAATTGTGCAAATAAATTTTCTGATCTAGAGAGAACATAAATGTTCCAGATGTATTGGAGTCTTGGTAACCAGAACAAGCAAAGGGAATGGTTACTGTCCTGTGTTAATCAGGTACAGAATAAACGAAGATGGACCAAGGATAAATCCAAACAGAGGAATACGAGAGTGTACACACTACCAAAGCAAGGGGATAGGATAAGAGTATGTCTAGCATTTGTGCTGAAAATGTTAGACATATCAGAGAACACAATTCGTTACAAATGGAAAAACAAAATAAACCTAAACACTGCTAAACCTGACCAACATGGCAGAAAATCACCTATTAACAAAACAAGTTCTGATGTGAGAGATGGCATTGACACCTTCATTGCAGCTTTACCAGCAGTACCATCGCACTGTTGCAGAAGCTCATCCACCAAGGTATACATTTCTACATAATTTCAAAGTCTGGAAAATGTATACAGAGTATACAAAGAAGATTGTAAAGCTAAAGGAATTCCTTTTGCGAAGTCGGGTGTCTTCAAGAAAGTGTGGAGGAAACAGTACAATATCGGAATACATATTCAAAAAAAGGACAAGTGTACAATGTGTCTTGCCAATGAGAAAGGGAATCTTTTGAGTAGTGGTTACACACTTGAAATGTTCGAAGAACACAAAAAGGAAAAGAAGCGACGAAGAATCACTTTGCTCATGATCAGCAAGTGAGTGGAACCGATGGATTTTTGTGTGCCAGTTTCGACTTGGAGAAGGTGTTGAACACCCCACATGGTGACAACATGCTTCTATATTACAGCCGTAAATATGCAGTATACAACTTCACTGCTTACGAGAACAAAACAAGAAAGGTTTATTGTTAAGTGTGGGGGGGAGTGTGATGGTAACAGAGGTGCAAATGAAATTGCTTCATTGTTATACATGTACATCAGTTATGTTGATGATTAAAAAACCACAACAACACTTTCGTTGTATTGTGATAGCTGCCCAGGGCAAAATAAGAATCATGTTTTGCTTAGCATGATTGCCTACACTTTGGAGACCTTGCCAACAACTAAGCGTATCACTATAAATTATCTCCTTCCTGGCCACACATACATGCCAGTTGATTATGTACACAGTGTAATTGAAAAGAGCCTCAAACACAGAGTAGTATGGGCACCCTCCGAATGGCCAACGTGGATCGCAAATGCTCGCATTATGCCAGAATCTTATACAGTGTAGTGATTAGTCATAATGACTTTAAACAGTGGAAACCTATAGAAGCTATGTTTCTGCCTCCACAACGAAAGGAACATGCCTTTTCAGGAGACAATATAAGATTTAAGGACATTCGTCAGGTCACATTTTGTAAGGGTTTGGACAGTGTAGAGGTGAAGTACTCCTTTCAAGAAGCTGTTACTTCAAAACCTATTGCACTTGGACCTCAACCTGTGAGGGGCAGACCACGGAATCGTGAAGTTTATGTCCCGAACGTACTTTATAAAGCAAAACTACCAATCGCAGCACAAAAATACAAGGACCTCAAACAACTGTGTGAGAAGAAAATCATACCCCAACATTGTTGGAATGAATACGGGAAGCTTCCTTGAAAAGGAAGTGTGCGTGACTGTTTACCAGAGTGACGAGGAAGACAGTGATGCTACTTTTCTAGAATAATAACGTTTACGTTTTTAATATAGTAATGATTTACATAAATAGCAGGTAGACAATGTTATTTAACTTTCCAGTTTGTAAAATGTTTTTTTCCAACGACTTAACTTAGCTTTGTTTATGTTCAATTTAATTTAACTTTTTTTTCCAAAAATAAACGTGTTAACCCTACAATGGATGGTGTAGCCGAATGTCACAACTTTTTTTACCGTGACTGTGTATATTTCTAGATGAGAAAATCGGCTACACCATGGATTCAGTAGCTTCCTTCGTTTCCATAGAGTACTATAAATATGTTTGCGATTGTTGGTAACACTGGAATTTTATATAGTAATCTTTGTTTGGTGTGTTGTTGTTGATTACAAACATCTGATTTGGCGGTCGGTTTGTATTTTTATTTATAAAGTAACTTTTGAAATAAGCATGGACTATAAATAATTATTTGAAAGAGCAGTTCTTCAAGTATAGTTTTACGTAATTATAAAGCGCTTTCGTTCGTGCACTTTTTTGTTATCATCTAAGAAATGTGTGTTCCCATTCGGCTACAGCATGCATTAGCACATCGAAGTGTATGCGGATTTTTTGGTTATGTTTTGTAAACATTTTATT
>PNEQ01092244.1:0-61058 GCA_003012365.1 Medauroidea extradentata
GTAGTGGTACTGCATGGCACGTAGTGTACTTTGACAAGCCATTTTCCAGTGGCCTTCTCGAGTCAATGTAGTGGTACTGCACGGCACGTAGTGTACCTCTACAAGCCATGTTCCAGTGGCCTTCTCTAGTCAATGTAGTGGTACTGCACGGCACGTAGTGTACCTCGACAAGCCATGTTCCAGTGGCCTTCTCGATTCAATGTAGTGGTACTGCATGGCACGTAGTGTACCTCGACAAGCCATGTTCCAGTGGCCTTCTCGAGTCAATGTAGTGGTACTGCACGGCACGTAGTGTACCTCGCCAAGCCATGTTCCAGTGGCCTTCTCGAGTCAATGTAGTGGTACTGCACGTCACGTAGTGTACCTCGACAAGCCATGTTCCAGTGGCCTTCTCGAGTCAAAGTAGTGGTACTGCACATAGTGTACCTCGACAAGCCATGTTCCAATGGCCTTCTCGAGTCTAAATAGTGGTACTGCACGTAGTGTACCTCGACAAGCTATGTTTCAATGGCCTTCTCGAGTCAAAGTAGTGGTATAGCATGTAGTGTACCTCGACAAGCCATTTTCCAATGGCCTTCTCGAATAAATCATAAAATCACATAACATGAAAATTTTCGTTTTGTGCATAACAGCTGACATTTGCTTCCGAAATATCACGACTATCTCCTATGAGAAAATATTCTGTGTATATTCTGTTATTCCATAGTAGTTTCGTCAAGTTTTGTGTTTGTGACATCGATGTTTAGAGATTTCACCATGTTCTTTTTTTTCAGCTGTGTTAATTGGTTTTTAATTTCCAATTTTCCATTTATTTGTTTTTTTGGTGTGTTGAGACTATTGCTCTTGATATGTTTTTATGTTTTAATATTAATGCAGTGCCGTTTTTTCAGTTGTATTCTATTTTTATTTGTTTTTTTCCGGCACATGTTTTACTATTTGTTTGCAGGGTTTTTACTGCGTCTTCTATTTTTTTTTTAAGAAAAACTATTACCTGGTTTCGGCTTATTAGTTTATTGAAATAATTCAGTTAAGTATATAATCAGCTTCAACCTATTGCTTTGTTTTGAATGAACAACACAATCATAGCAGAACGAATTGGAACAATACTGGGAGACAAACAGCTCGTTTTGACAAAAAATATTAGTGTCACAGAATTATTGGAAATGAGGGATCGTTAATGTCACGGCCAAGCGTTCGTACTCTTTTGATTCATAAAATTCCTCCCACAATAAATGCAATTTCAGCAAAAGTTATTAATGACAAAACAGCCAAACTTCCAGTTCCTACGTGACGGTTATCCATAATCGATTTCATAACTATCATTCCCCCAACCACATTCTTGTCGTCAGACAGAATCATTAACATTACCCCTACCACATTCGTGTCTTCAGACAGACACTACTCATGTGGACTAAATCTTACGTTATAATTGGAAATAGCTATAATGACGAAAAGGTATTTCTTTACGAATTGCCTATGACTATTAATGTAATAAATTCATATCAGCTGGACATGTAAACAGTTTATGTTAAAGTAATATATTAATAAATTTTGAAGCGTAATATCATACAAATTTAAAAAAAGGATCAACTCAAAAATGTTTTAATTTAACATTTTCGCACTAAAAATTATGAAGAAATACATCTCCCGAATTTCGTTATGTGGCTGCGATCTAGCAACAGCGCGCGCAATTAGTTCTGTGCTGCAATCTAAGGTTGAGACGCTCTATATAATATTCGTTAAATTTTTATGAAAAGAAATTTCATTTGGTATATTTGAATAATAATCTATGATTTCACAATCAATAATATTACTGCAGTTTGTTTTAAATTTTCATAATTTCCTTTATGTTCCTTTAAATTTATATTATCATGTATACCTTAACTTTTAGATACCTGAAAGTGTTTATAAATAATGTACAAAATATTATTAGTAATTAAAATAGTCATTTCTTCAAATATCGGAATCTAGATATCATTAAACCAATTTCCTAAATTTATTTGATACACATTCTGATCAATAAATTCAAGAATATTTAGTACACTTCCTTTATTCTCTTTTTTTCGGTATTTATAAAATTATATTAAATCTAAATATATTTTTTAATTCCAAGCAAATTTTACTTCGCACAAATTAAAACCTTTTCTGCTTGTTTAATTTTGGTTTTCATAATTAAACAATGTAATCCAGATTCATTAATAATACTTGTATGTGTGTAATTATTTTAACTTTTCATAATTGAAACGGTAGTTTTCATTAACATTTCCGTAATCACTTTTTGTGTACTTATATTCTAATATTTCTGTAACATTTTATTTCCCTTTAAACCAAATATTATTGTTATTCTTATAAAATATTTCAAATATTTCATTATTATTATTATACATTATTTTATTATCTTAGCAGTTAGTATTGTTTTGCAAAACATATAAATTTAATTATAAATTTTAAAAATGTAATATATTATTATTACTTTATTAGTAAATATTCACCCTCACATTAATTCACTATGGTTTAAATTTTCTCTTATAAAATTTTCAAATAAGGCTGTGTTAAAAAAAAATTTTACATTTTCTAAAAATTTAAAATCAGCTATATCACAACAAACACAGTTCAGATTTATGAAAGAATAGTAACAATATTTTTAATAAAAAAAATATACCGTAATTTAAAAGTGATGTAAAAATCAAATAAAAGAAAGTTTAAAAATTAATTTGAAAAAAGATTGTCCTTTGTTTTAATATATTTTTCCATAAAATTTATCCAAAATCTTTTTGATAAATTTTGATATAGGCCTACAAAAACGTATTTCCACATTTAAATTTATTTTAAAATTATTTCTAAAAATTGTGTTTACAACTTTTAGTAACATGATATACCGACCTAATTATCTTTATTTGAAAATGTTTATTTACATTCTTCTGATAATTTTTTGTATTTTAAAATATATTCCTAGTCAACTTTATCCTGAAAGTTTTCAATAAATTCTTGGAACAATTTATTATTTTACGAAATTCATTCGGAATTAACTTTATCTTGAAATGTTTCTAAAAATTTCTCAGATAATTTTGGCTCTTCTGAAATACATACCCAATCAATTTAGTTTTGATATTTTTCAATAAATTGGTCTGATAAATTTTGATAATATGAAAAATCGTCCCCACTAACTTTATCTTCAACTTTTCTTGGATTTTTCAGATAAATTTTGATGGTATGGTATATTGTCCTCATTAACTTTAATTGGAATTTTTCTATACATTTTTTTCGTATATTTTGGTAACATGAAATTATTTACCAACTAACTTTATTTTTAAAATTTTCAAACATTTTAAGATAATTTTATTTAAAATAAATAATTTTCTAACTCTAATGTTTTATTTCTATTTATATAATATATTACCGAAGCTTTGCTTGTTTCACTTGTTAAATATATAATTGTTATAAATATATTTATGTTAAATGATTGTGTATATTATCAAATAGAAGGTGATTATTAAACATCATTACTATATCTTGTTCAATAATGTTGTTGTCACCTGCGTTCGTTTTGTTACCATTTAATAAAGAAAAAATTAAATAGCAAAATGTAAATTATTTTATATTTAATTTTTGCGGATTTTTCTCGCCGCAACGTCAGCTCGCATGACCAGCGCTAACCGACAATACGCCTTCGCAGTAGTGCAGGAAGGGGAGTGGGGATGACTGGAAAGTGGTATCAGGAAAAGAGAACACGACGTCAATGATGTTCTAAGACACCGGGCGGTTCTAAACAACTTCTTAATTTAATTTTCCGATAACAGTTTTCTTTCTTTCTATTTGTAAATTTATATTGATAGGTGACTATTACAACATTTCAGGTATTAGTATACTCTAAAGGTAATATGATAGAAAATTAAGAAACATAACGAATGTTATAATAAAATAAAGAAATAAAATTTACAATATTTATTATTTACATAAATATGTAATTTTTTACATCTTAAAAACTATGCAATTTATATGGAAACTTTTTTTTTTTTCGAATGTGTAATGTTCCATCTCAATGCTGCTGCATGAAAATATTTAAAAGGTCACAAAAATAATTAATATATATTATTAAATGTTTAATTACTTAATTAAGTAGTCATTATTTTTTAATTTCAAAATACTTAACCTAACATGGTTACAAAACAATAGAAAAAAGAGAAAGCATACTGAGATCTGTTACTTATATATTGTTGCACGCTAATTGATGCTACATCTTAGATTTCTTTTTTTTTAATAATACTCTACTCTTGCAATTTGTAGCCCGTAAAAGTGTTAATTCTCTTAGTTTTCAAATCAATATGTTTTGTATGTTCTTATGTCAAAATTTATTTTCAAACAGCTATGTTATATGTGAAGAACAAAGGTACGATAACAGTAAGACGTTGTATTATCCGAACTTTTGACGGTAGAGACTCAAGAGTGATTATTAGTTGTATATAAAACTAGTGCGGGAGTGCCTCTAGGTACTGCACAATGGCTGTGTGGCTATGTTTCTTAGCATAGCCCAGCGCAGTTAAACCATGTACGTTTGTAGGAGTCGTATCCGCTCCAGCTTGCACTAGTCGCTGTGTCACGTCCAGGTGACCATTCTCTGCCGCCATCATTAGCGCGGTACTTTTAAGGCTGTTTCTGACTTCAACACTGGCCCCGTGGTCCAGTAGAAACTCGACCAGCTGTAGATGTCCCTCGTGTGATGCTCCGAGCAGCATACCACCATTACCATTATCGTCTAGGTCGATCGTTATCCCGGCACACACGAGTAGTGTAGCCAGCTGTATGTGGTTGTTAGCGCCGACATGCCACAGCGACCCTGCTTGTTGCAGTTGTGTGTACTCCGTGCTACTGTGATCTACCAGTGAATCCAGGCCACTCTTCATCGTGTTCCAGCCATTGCTGTTAGTGTACTTCTTCACCTAGAACAACATATGTACTGCGGTCACCGAGACTGTAATCACCCTACAGCAAACACACACACTCCACTACACCATGCTGTAACCTGTAATATTGCATCTAAATACAAGACGAGTGTAAACACGGTAGTCTCTATCAGGAGACTAAATATTCTGACGTTAGGGAGTATACAGGTTGAGTCAGGACGTAGTGTGTTAATTTTGTGTCGCGATATGTACGGAAATGAATGACAACAACTTTCTTTCACTACGGCAATAAAGTAAATATAGGTAAAGTATTGCTGCCCTGAATGTGGAAATAACAACTTTTTAGCAAAATATATATTCAAAATTACTTGATATTGAGAAATGTAAAGCTGATTCGTTTGAAGAGAAACTTTGATGTAATAGATTTTAAGCATATCTTCCGAAGGAAAAGTTGGCTTATGAGATCACTGTCAGTGAGAGTGTTTGTGTGTGTGTGTGTGTGTGTGGATGGTGTGCGTGGATTAGTGTGCGCGTGTGTTGGTGCGTGCTTGTGTTGGTGTGTGAATGTGATGGTGTGTTAGTGTTCCTATGTGTTAATGTGTTGGTATGTGTGCGTATGTGTGCGTACGCGTACTGCTGTGCATATGTGTGTACGCATGTTCGTGTCTGTGAAGTAATTTTTATTATAATTTCCCATGAGGAAGCGTATACTTCGAAAGTGAATCCTCGCAGGAAATTGTAACATTCATACATATACTGCAACTTAAATCCTAGTTTAAATAGTAAGGGATTTTTTATTTTTAGACTACTTTCCAAAGTAAAAAGATAGGCTTATCAGATAACCTTCTGGTCTGTGTTTGTGTGCGTGTGTCCATCTGTGTGAGTGTGTCTCTAAAAACTTTTGAACCAGTGGACCAAATTTCATCAGACTAACTGCGCATATAGTACTAAAAATCGTGACTTGAATTTTGTATATTTATTTCTGCTGTGTTCATATTCTCAAAAATACGACCATTAATTTTTTTTCGATCAAGCTAGATATCTAAGAAACAGTAGTTTATTATTTCGTCAAACTCGGTACAAAAAAAAAAGACCCAGTGAAATTGAGCTGATTTTATTGTATTTCGTTAATGCAGTATAAATAGTTTTAAAATGACGGCCTTATTCATATTTCTAACATATCAAATAATTGAGGAAATATTTCTTCGAATTTCATCTAACTCGATGTACATATGTAAATTACTAAGCTGACTTTACTTTTGTGTATTTAGGTCATACTATATTCATGTTTTCCAAATGGCGGCCATTTAAATATTTTTAGCATTGCAAATTTCATCAAACTTAGTCCACATATACTACATACAAAGCTGACTGGTGTACATAAGTGTATTTCGTTCATTCTGTGTTCATAGTTTCGTTTTGGCGGCCTTCGTTATAATTTAGCATAGTATGACATAACTGAAGAAATATTTTCCGGAATTTTATTTAACTTAGTATGCATATACTACTCAGCAAGCAGAATTGACTTTTGTATTTTACGTTCATCTTGAGTTAAGTTTCATATCAAAGGCTATTTTATATTTTTAGCATAAAATGATGCACCTCAGGGATATTTCCCCGAATTTTATTAAACTATGTACCCATGTAAAGCATAGCAAGTTGGCTTGACTATGGTTTCCGTTTATCCAATAACAATATTTTTTATAATTGTGGCCAATTTATATATTTTAAACTGCATGACATAATTGAAGAAATATTTTTCCGAAGTTCATTAATATTAGTTCACTTAGTAAGTTATCTTGACGTTTCTTTATTTCGTTTATCCTGTGTTTATATTTTCAAAATGGTGGCCATATGTGTAATCAGCACAATATGACTTATCTGAGGTATTATTTCTCCGTATTTCTTCAGAGTTGGTACACATATGCTACATATTAAATTGACTTTTTTTTTTTTTTTTTTTTTTTGTTTTAAGGAAGGCGAACTGACTATATTTTGATCGCACGAAGAGTAAGAATTTTTCAGATGAGAAGTCTCCGTAGCGTAGTCAGTTAAGAGAAGACAACGGCACGAAAAGCCCTGGGTTTAGAATATTAGCTCGGGCATGGATGTTGTGTTGTCCCTCTACCTAACTTAATCCGCATAGGTTCGTAAGACTTATTTGTTTAACGCCGTCAAACCCTCACACATCACCTTAAAAAGTGACTTGTCTTGTACGGCTATGTTATGACCTGGTCGAATTCCCTAAATGTCGGCTATTTGACCGTATAATAACAATGAAGATATCTAAGAAACCATTTTTATCATCCAGTAATAAATCAATTAATTTGACTTTTCCATTTTATTTATGTCATGTTCATTGCATCTAAACAGTGACAATTAAAAGATTTTAGATCACAAGAAATATCGGAATAACAATTTTTAAGACTTTCATCAAATTTGGTACAGACGTAGTTCGAAGTAAAGTGACTCGACTTGTATGTATGTTGTTCACGCTGTGTTAATAGTTATACAGTAGCGAAATTTGTATCAAAAGTTTATCAAATGAGATATATAAAAGAACCACAAAACAAAATTCCATTTGACTACATACGAACGTATAGTACCAAATACAACGACATTAATTTTACATATTTTGTTCATACCATATTCAGTTTTAAACAAGACGTTACCAACATAAGTGATAAACTTACTTACCCCAAGTGGATGCAAATTAACCTTGAAAGTTGAAATTGTTTACATACATCTATAAATATTAAACTATAATTATTTAGACACATAAACGAAATACGCTAGAGTTAAGTTAACTTACTAAGTAATACATGCGTACCCAGTTGAATAAAACACGAGAAAAAATTTTCTGAGATACCATTCTATCCTAAAGTTAAAAATACAACCATTTTAAAATTATAGCCAAACAATGAATCAAATATGCAAGAGTCCAATCAACTTAGTAGAATATAATAGATTACTAAACGTCGGAAATATATTTCCTCGAAAATGCCATATTATTCTAAAATATGAAGATTACCGCAGTAGCATGTTTCAGGCGCTTTTGAGAGTTCGGAGTGATGAGGCACGCCCGAGTGAGGACCCGTCCGTCATGTAGTGATGTTACTTCCCCGGCCGCCATGTTAAATGACCCTGAACTTTGACCTTGACCTTGACCTTTACATAAAGGTTAACCGAAGATATTTCTAGAATTTATCCAAATTTCGAAAAAATTCAAAAATTTCCAAAACTTCGAATAAAAACTATGATTTAAAAAAAATTAAAAAGTTCCGAAAATATAAAACTTCCGAAAAATTTACAAAATTCAGAAAATAATTTCCGGCCGCTATTTTGGGGTTCCCTACGAATCTTCCAAAATAGTTTTAAATTACACATTCGAACTATGTCCCGTTAATATTTTATAAAAACGTTAAAATACTTTCTTATCTAAAATAATTTAATAACTTCCTTATAAACAAATATTGAAATTTCAAAAATTATCGACACATTTTACCCTTACGAGCTCCAACGACATACTTGACACCACTTTTTACTTGCGTATATTTATTTACCACATCCATTCCTTATTTCCCTTCACAAGAATGCTTTCAATTGGCTGTTAGTCATGTGATTAATTTCCCCTCATCCTTCACCAATCTTCACAAGCTTTACCCCTTTCTCCTCTTCCCCCTGCCCGGCCCACTGGCAGTTGTGTCAGAACCCGTTAAAATTAACCGCCCCACCCTTTCCTTCCCTTCACATTTCTTCAGATAAGAAATTGAAATGTTTTTACCCTTCCAGCCAGGGTGCATATAATTGATTTCCCCCATTGCTAATTCCATTTGCTACTAGGAAGCTCTTATATTATTTCCGCCCAGTTAAAATATGTTTTTTTTTTCTCTATCTAGGGTTGATTCCCATAAGGCTCACCGTGAATTTCCAAATTTGTTTCATCAGCAGGTTTTCTCAAGTTTCTCCCATTTCTTCCACCTTTTTTCCTGCAGATTGCAGTGTCCTCCCCAATATTAATTAGGGACCATCAAAACCCTATGGGTTAATGTTCCGCACCTTTCACAGAGCTATGGCGGAGTTACACCACATTATCTCTTTCTATGAATAATGCTTAGTTAGTTAATCATCACATTATAAGCATATATTTTCACAGTACTTCTCTTTACATATTTATGTACCACCCTCTTCAGAGTGACCATGTAGCGAGGTGTTAATGTCATTATTACATGCGATTCCCATGTTAACACACATTATCTAGTGTACAGGGAAGAACCATGAAAACAACGCTGAAAAGTCTTGAGGCTACATCGAAATAAATAGTATTACTATAACATAAATAGCTTCATAAAACAAAATTTAGAAATATTTCGTTCGAAACCTAGCATCGCGCCAACAGTATCTTGTTTTTATTTTCTAGTCTATATTTTCACTGCAGTATAATTCTGCCTTCAACATGTTTAATTCACCGCCTAACTTGAATGCTACGTCTGCCGGTAGAGACTTCTTGATGAAACTGGTGATGTCTACTAATTCGTAGGCTCCAGTACGAGCATTGAAAACAGGAATATTTATTTCCCTTATTTCAGTCACTCCTTTCGGCACGTAACGAAACAATGATTTTTACTTTGTTCGATATTAGTCATAGAATTGTAAGTATGAAAATCGACGAGACTGATGCTCCAGGCTCCTTCTTATAGTTCCAGTGAATGGTAAAATGTAGCTCTCAGTTACGAAGTTATGCCACTCATAATGATTAACACAGACATGCTGACCGAAATCATAGGTGTGCTAGCCAATTTATAATGTATGTAGAAAGCAAATTAACACAGATCGCATAGAATTTTTCGCAAGGTGTGAAATACACAAAATACCACAGTTTCATGTGTTTGGTGATTTTTCTGTTTCGTAGTTGTAAGTCAGTACAGTTTTAAAAGATACTTGCACAGTTCGGGCGGTGGACGCAAATTACCGAAACAATCGTAGTATTATGCTTTTCATCCACACTTTTTGTAAGCTACCCAGTGTTTGCCGGGACCATCTGAATTGTCCTGGTTTATTATACCACATTCATATTTTTTTAACGTAGTGGTAGTTTATTACGCATATACACTCCTCTAAAGATGATATTTTAGTGTGTGCATATAAAACTATATTTTGGTGTTCGTCAGTTGTCTTCCAGATATTTTATGCCATTCTTATTTTTATTTTTTCCTGCACCTCCACCGCGGTATGGACAACGAATGAACAAACATTGGCTTTTTTTAATCCACAGCATTTGCTTTCAGTAGACGGTTGTGACGAGTATTTGTGTCGAGTTACTTTCGGTCATTAGAAGCTCTCGTCACTGCACTTGCAATGTGCGTTACAGCACCGGAAATACCTGCCTGGGCTCATATAGCTGGAATTAGTGCAGGAAGCAAGCGACAGTCTTCAATTCTCGTTTTTTCTTGACGTATGATTTTTTTTCTCTTGGAATTAATTTTATGTGTTTTCTTGGTTTTGAGTAGTTACAAACCCATACGTAACTGAATCTTGGTTTTCTTTACGTTGGAGACATCCCAGGCGGCAGTTTCTTTCCGAGACATGTATCTGGCGCTTTGCGTATTTCGTCGACCTTGCAAATCTTTGCATTGGGCATAGGCTATGTTGTGCCACGTGCAATCTTAGCCAAGTGTGTTGATACCACAGTCGACACGTACTAACATATTTTTCAACTTCTTTCCTGGCCCACAAATTTGTATCCATGAATAAAAAGCACAACTGGTAGACATTTAATAAGAGATTCGATGATATGGTAACCTGATTTTTTTAGATTCAGTCTAAGGTACATACAAATAAACTGAGTTATAAACATATGAATATCCTTATTTATAAATTTTTGTTTCGGTATCAGGGATATAATCAAACAGAAAATTACTCTTCCTGTCCATGTAAGAGACGCTAATAAACAACCAAAGAAAGACGTCACGTTGCCCTGTTGTCTAACACTATTAGATGTGTTATTGTGGGTCCTTCAGGAGCAGAAAAGTCATGTGTACTTCTTAGTTTAGTTGAAGAACAGAATGGACTTCGATTTGATCGTGTTTACCTATACTCGAAATCACTTCAGCAGCCAAAGTACCAATGGCTGGCTTGTGTTCTACAAGTTGTAGAAGGCATTTGTCAGTTTCCATGCAGTGAAAATGAACAAGTTGTGTCACCGAGACAATTTAAGCCGATCTCTGTATTTTTTACGAGATTTCTCGCGAGACACAGTATTTTTGCAACTTTTGCATGAGGCGACATATAGATGTAGACTGCATATACAGTAATGTTCAGAATAAGTGACCAGCTATAAAAGTTAATGTCAACTTCTGGTATGAACGGCTGCTAAACACATGAAACGATTATGTACCTAGGAAATACACAGCACACTTAAGAGTGTACACACACGGTGAATTTGGCGCCTGCTAGATAAAGTCGCTCTTTCATTTGCTGTCAGTTCAGATAATGAAACCATGCCACCCTAGCAAGGCCATTTGATTGGGCATGTCGCGAAATACTTCGTGACTACCCTGTCGTCTTAGCGAGAGGAAGAATTACATATATCACTTTGAAAAATGTTCATTAATTTACACGGAAGTGAAACATTTTTTTATTATTATTCCAAAGGAATACAAGTTACATAATAATTTTTCTTGCTATTTATTTTGATTGCCTCCTAAACAGCTAAATGGAATTAGTAGAGGAACACTTTAAGAACTACAGTGGAAGGGAACAGCCATGGCATTTGTTAATGAATCATCCCAGAATGTGCCTGGCGTGGTCTCGGGAAATAATTGAAAACTGAGCCGACAATCTATGGCACAGTTGTATGGCACACTGGCTTGCACTGCGAGAGGTTCTGGATAAAAGAACTGGGTAAGGCATGGGTGTTATTCATTTTTGATAGAACATATACATGCATGTAACCATCTCTACGAGCCACGATGTAAATGAGATGTAAACGTTGGAAAAATTAAACAATATTAAATTGAAAAACGAAATCACGATTGCCAGACTTAAGATCGAACTCGGATCCTCCTGAATTAGAGTTCAAACCTTATAGTTATGCCAGCTTGCAATATTCTATAATGATACTACACGGACATATGATTGGGCGGAACGTCACATATACATACATAAATTTAAGCATCTGTAACACACTGAATTATAATTCGGAAGGATCCGGGTTCGAATCCCTGTCCAGGTATACTGACGTGTTTTTAGCTGTTTACTCTAGATCGCTCCAAGAAAATGCTAGGATATTTGTTCCAACAAAGGCTTACTTTAGACCTTGTCAAATTAGTTGTGTTGTGTGAATTCTGTATTGACCTCAACGTCAATGTATGACATCAAATTTGTGTGTGTTTTTTATACAGGACAAATAACGTTTTTGTACAAATCTTTATAACTGTTTTATGTGACCATCACGAACAGCACGGATCACATCGACTCTATATTTAAACTCGTTACAAACTCATGTCAGCATGTCCAGTGTAACAATATGGATGGCATCCGTAATTCGTGTTTTGAGTTCGGAAAAGTTAACCGGCAATCGTAGAACATACACGCGAGTCTTTATGATCCCATACAAGAAAAATCACACAGGGTGAGATCTGGGCTCCGTGTGGGCCGGTGAAGAAGTGCCAGGTTACTATCTGATCCGCGACCAATCCACCTAGTTGCAGCAAAGTTTAGTTCAGGTAGACGCGAACAGCTAGGTGCCAATGGGGTGGTGCACCATCCTGCTGGAAAATTAAGTCCCGCGCCGCCTCTTCTAACTGAGGAAATAACCATTCGGTAAGAATGTCCGAATAACAAATCTCAGTAAAAGTGGTATCTTTAAAAAAAAAAAAATAATAAGGGAATGAAAACAGTGTCTCTGGATACAACGCAATACATGTTTAATATGGGTGAAGCGCACTTGTGTTTTGTTGTTTTACGTGGATTCTCCTGGCTCCATATTCTCACGTTGTGCCGATTGACCTTACAGTTGGTGTGGAATGCCGCTTTATCACTAAACACCAGCTTAGAGATGAAGGCATCTTCAACCCCTAAGCTATATTCAATGTCTGGCTGCATTATTAAGAAAAAAAAAACAAGCTATGTTTATAACATCACTTCTAAGCTAGGCCTTTCAGGATCACATATTCTAGGATACAGATTTTTTAATGAGAAAGAAATATAACGTGGTAATGCCTGCATATGCAAACATTTTAACCTATGCCAGGGATATTGTGCAGCGTGCATCTATAGAAGTTGAAGGGGAGTGAGCACACTTTTTCTAAGAGAATAATTTTCTATCAAATTCGTATATAAGTCTGTATATAAGTGTTGGTTACGTCCAGTTAGTTTTAAATCAAGCAGTCTGATAATACATGCATTAAGCCACATCATAGGAATTAAATAATAGGTTTTTGAAATATTTTGTGTCTTGAATATATCGACAGACGTCATACAAGTTATAATTTCAGTTTTGTACGAAAATGTTGCGACTATGTTTAAAAGTTAGCTCTTCAAATGTAGAAATGCTAGTTCATTGCATTGTGACGCAATTATAGTTGCTGAAAATCAATGTGCTGCGGATCTACTGCTTACATAATAGGTAGGCATGTTCTGATTTGTGAACCAATTGACAATTTCATGCTTAACCAGAGTATTCAATAAAAATTAGAAATATCTGCACATATGCGAGTCCAGTTACTATAAATGTTAAGAAGGCGGCCAGAAATTAATGCAAAGTTAAAGAAGAGAAAATGTAAATCATAGAAAGAGATATAAATATTATGTTATAGATATTTCTTAGTATAATTATTTCAAAATATAATTGATACTTCAAAATAATTATCATGCCAATCCAAGTATATATTTATTACAACATTTTGTATTCTATTGATATTTGTTGTATTCATTTCGGGCAATTTATTTATTACACTGCTACATTTGTGCTAATAAACCACTGGGTAACGCTCTTTTTTAAGCTGTCTACGTTTGTGAAGTGTTTATCTTTAATTTAATATATACTTTTAATGTATTTTGCAAAATGTTTATTACTTTTAACAAAAATACCATTGTTTTATAGAGAGCTCACAAGTATATGTTTTATAATTTTCCCAGCTGCATTAATAAACAGTAAGAAAATAATTAAGCTTATACACATCACCTGTATTGGTTACATGATGCACTCTGTCGGTTACGATTATTGATGTGTGTGCCAATTTGTTATGCAAGAATAGTTTCTCACTATCTATTAAATTAAAAAAAAAAAAAATAAACGTGGTACTGTAAGGCTTAGTTTTAAATATATTACAATTCAAAAAGTTAGAATACACATATCAAATTATGATCTCAGTGACAGTAGGTTTAGAGTTTTGTCTCGGACGACGAAGTCCTGTAGATAATCTGTATGGATGTGCATAACTATTTAAGTTGTATATTTTAGTTACCTAATCAGTTTGTGCAAGTTTTATTACATTTATACACACATATTACGAATATATTTATTTAATTGTTTATTTGCCTACCAGTTATGGTAAACACATTATAAAATCCTGTACCATGTAACCCATGCATGTGCTAAAAATTATAATTTTAATTTACTTATATAATCATAAAAATTTCCTTGTCATAGGCACTCTACACGTTGTATCACCGTCCACATTACTCATTAATCACTTCCTGAACAAACTGGGAGTGTAAAATTGTAAAATTAAATGTTTTTAATAATATTTACATTGCAATTTTGTGTTGATACATCCATACGACTTCATGCCAAACCGCAACTGGCCATAAATTATCACTACAAATTCAACTGCAAATTAAAAAATAATGTAAGGTGATAGAAGCATGCGGTTTGCTGCATGTGGGTGAGCAAATCCCAATGATTTATACAAAAATAGTAAACTTCATTATGTCTACCCTCTGTTACCCGAAGCTCATCAAAACTATACTCCTGTTTCTGCCATGTCCGCGAGAAACTTGCCTTCATCGACAGTCTCAATGACAGCAGTAATCCTCTAACTTAGTTCCGCCAACTTGGCAGCACGGATATTGTACGCGATATCCTTAACATATCCCCTTAGGAAGAAGTCGAGCGGTGTGATATCCGGCGAACGAGGAGGAACAAGGATTTGGCCGTCTCTGCCAATCCAATGCCCAGGATACTGCTGGTTCAGGAAATCTCGCACAGCCAAACCCCAGTGGAGTTGTGCCCCATTTTGTTGTAAGATCACATAAAAATTTAAAATGCATTTTTAGGAAGTATTATTTCACGTGCGACAAAGTGTATGTTTCCACCTCCTGTCGTTTATTTTTTATTTACTTTTGAAATTGTAGTGATAATTTGTGGACATTGTGCACATTCAAATAGTCATGGCCGCCCAAAATGATATAGTTTTATGTACGCTGAAGTGGTATTTCTGGATAATATAGGATCTGATAGAGTACCACAACATGACTACCAATTACATGATCAAAATTTGGCAATGTTTTGCTCTTGGCTGCAAACAACATAGATTGTAAACTTGGGATGATGGTGTACAGACAAAAACATTGCCATGAAACAGAGAACTGTGAGAAGTCTGTTGGGACGTATCAGACAACAAATTTACATGATACTTGTTTAGAATTCAAAAATAAATTAATGGTGCATGTGCATTTTTAAATTCCAAGCAGGCATTTGCAAACTAAAATCCTGTAAAATAAAGTCACACAGGTACGCGTATTTATATTCTCCGTGTTGGAGAGCTAGCTGTTTGGATGCTGGATGTGTGTGTCTAGGTACGTATTGCTTCCCCCCCCCCCTGGACTTCTCGCTCGCCAAAGGTGTACGGTTCGAAGTACATCTTGCTGTGTCTCTAGCTTTGAAAACATTGGTAAATTATTTTTCTAAAATGTCTTTCAATTCTAAAGACAAAATCAGGCAACCATTAAAAAACTGTTTCCAAAGCATGAATGAAATACACAGAACAACAGTCAACAGAATATGTGTGCCAAGATAAATTAACATCGGAAAAATATTTCCTCAAATATTTAGCATTTCATTAAATTAAAAAATTGCCACAATTATAAAAACATGAACACATGTTTAATAGAATACACAAAAACCATGCCAATATGCCCATGCCAAGTAGTATAAGCATAGCAAGTTTAATAAATTTCGAAAAAAATATTTCCTCGTGTAGGTTAAGTCAACTAAATATAAAAGCGAATAAGGCAATAAAAATTCACGTCTACTTTCTAAGCTGTGTACATAAAACAAGATTATTACAAATCTGAAAAAAATTATGAAATGTTATGTCAAACTAAAAAATTGCCACAGTAGTATATAATAGTTCCTTCCAGTGCAGTGGAGTCGTGAGGATTTCATTCGATGAGGATTTTTTCGCCAACTTGGATTTGACCTTTGAAAATAACCTTGACCTTGACATTGAGTGCAAAACCCCCAAAAATTTCCCTTTTTTCCCGAAAAAGTTCTCTTTTTTCCCTCATATCATCAAAATTTCATTTGTGGATGCCTCAAAATAAGTATGAACCAAGTGTCTTCTCAAAGCGGCTGACGTGAATAATTTCTTATGATTCATGCAAGGAACTGATAATCAATATTTCAAAACCAATTAAATCAATTAATAAAAATTATTCTTAAAATAATTGATTTTTTATAATTTTTTTAAAAGACACATACTGTTTCTGCTTATGTCTGGCAGCATCTTAGCTATACTCGATCCATTGCCAATAAAATCAATCAATGTTGATAAATCTATTTTAATGAAAATAACTTTTTAATTGCTTATAATACACAAGGATATTTTCCAGTAGATCAAATCACCTCAAGTCAAAATCGAGTTATCGATCGATTTCCGATAAAAATCTATCAGTTTCCGAAAACCACTAATAAAAGTGAATTAAATTAATTTTCTT
The DNA here is from genome assembly GCA_003012365.1 of Medauroidea extradentata. Taxonomy (NCBI): domain Eukaryota; kingdom Metazoa; phylum Arthropoda; class Insecta; order Phasmatodea; family Phasmatidae; genus Medauroidea; species Medauroidea extradentata. The sequence continues at coordinate 16,848 of PNEQ01092244.1, forward strand.
TATAAATTATATTGCACTCATGTTATTACTTTAAAGATCGGCTTCGAGTACACATCCTGTCACTGACATTGGTATACCCGATCAACTATTGATAAAATCAATCAATTATTTGCGATACTTACATGTAAGACCCTTCGCCTGATTTCCAACATGGCAGACACCATCTGAACAACACCACACTCTCCAAGCAACCGACATAACATATACATATCCATACTACATATGCAGACCCCCCACCTTGTCACCTTCCACCCCTTACCTAACCCCCCTCCAAACAACAGTCCCCCCACCTCTCCACCTATGCTCTACTACCCCTCCCCCACCCACCTTACCTCCCTTCACCACCCTTTCCTTCCCTCAACCCTCCACCACAAACTCAGCCTTCACTCTCTTACTTTCCTGTCACAACCTGCCCGAACTGTTATTACACTCAACCACCCAACCATATACACAGATACAACTTTCCTTATACTAAGCCCCATGATATATATATATATATATAATCTCACAGCCGAATTCCACACAAGTTATATTTTATTTTCCATCACGATTCTACCTTTCCACTCATTTAATGTAATATGTCTTGACACAGGGTACAAAACACAATTTTTTTTTCAAAAATTTAATTTAATTTACAATATATATTTATGTAATACACAAACTACATAAAATCATACGGTTTCTCTTGAAAACATACAATCTTCTTAAAAATCAATTCAACCATATCATTGAAACTCCATTAAGCCATTGTGTTTATTTACAAAAAAAAAAAACATTGTTCACTCATAAGCTTCATGTAATTTCATTGCAATCTTGAAGACAAAGCCCTCCTAGCAGAAGCAGCACAAATGGTACATTTTCCTGGATAGAGACGTCGCCATCATTCTCAATGATGCTGTCCCAAGAGATATAGTTGATTTCGTATACATTTGCGAAAAGCATGTGGTCATAGTCAAAGTGCTCACAGTCACTAGTGAAGATGATGATGTCCCTCTCTTCATACCGAAGTGCTCGCCAAGACCTACGATCAGTTCGTTACCAGGAACGAAGTACTTATAGTCAGTCACAAACGAAGATACTGTTTTATTTTACCAAGGTGGTGGTGAACATAGACGAAGTGGTGATCAACTCAGCTGAAGTGGCAGCGAACATGGGCTGTTCTAAGCCAGTTAAATGTTATCAGGGTCGAAACTATGATAAAAGTCTTTTAGTTATGATTGTAATGCTAGACGACATGAGAAAAGTGGAAAATGTACTAAGAATATACGATGGTATTACTTAACACTGGGATGTTACAAGTGTTGACGTCAGTTCAAGTGTTATGATTAATCTAACAATGGAGAAAAAATCTGTCGAGAGGTACACAGCGTGCATGTTAAAATGTGTGAAGCTAAAGCTGCTACACCAGTACATATAGCAGATACGACTAATAAAAATGGATTCTTACTGAAGGAATCTGCTTTCGGAGGTATTATGAAGACATATGTTGCAACGAACTCCTCAGGTACATCGAAAGACATTCGTACATTTATGAACAGTAAGAAAGAAAATATAATACTGCAACTTACAGAAGAGATGGAAAATCACGGAACTTTAAAATATAATATATGGTTGGAGTGTGATTACACTAAGCCTTATCCGTATGAAAGTACACAATGCAGGAAAGCATTCAAGACTACGAATGTACCCCTTTATAACATTGATGAAATCAGAAACAGCATCGAAAGTAGTATACAAAAGATTTCCCTAGAGGAAGAAGAGATGGTAATGAAAGGATCCGGATGGAGCCTAGGTGCTGTAAATAATCTTCAACTACGAACAAATATACTCGGCTCACTTCAGAAATAAACAGTGAAATTTTTTTTCTTTTTCCAAAATCTGTTTGCATGGTTATGGTCGAGCGTCACTTCGTCTAAAATCTGACGATTCTTCGCTTGTGATGATGACCAGTTCTCCGTGTGTGGATGTGTGTTTGTTTCAGCTGGAGATGATGTGCACTCGGGTAGAGATAATGATCGCGGGCTGTTTTTCTATGTTCGCAAGCTGATCGCAAGCTGTTCGTCACCACTTCGTCAACATTCGCCATCTCTTCATCAACATTCGTCAGCACTTCATCAACATTCGTCACCACTTTGTCAATGTTCGTCACCCCTTCATCAATGTTCGTCGCCACTTCGTCAATGTTCGTCACCACTTCGTCAACATTCGTCACCACTTCGTCAACATTCGTCACCACTTCATCAACATTCGTCACCACTTAGTCAACATTCGTCACCACTTAGTCAACGTTCGTCACCACCTTGTCAACGTTCGCCACCACTTTGTCAATATTCGTCACCACTTCGTCAATGTTCGTCACCACTTCGTCAATGTTCGTCACCACTTCGTCAATGTTCATCACCACTTCGTCAACATTCGTCACCACTTCGTTAACATTCGTCACCCCTTCGTCAACATTCGTCACCCCTTCGCACATATTCGTTGCCACTTCAGCTGAGTTGGTCACCACTTTGTCTATGTTCACCACCACCTTGGTAAAAGACAACAGTATCTTCCTTTGTGACTGACTATGAGTACTTCGTTCCTGGTAGCGAACTGATCGTTAGTCTTGGCGAGCACTTCGGTATGAAGAGAGGGGACATCATCATCTTCGCTAGTGACTGTGAGCACTTTTATTATGACAACATACTTTTCGCAAACGTACACGAAATCAACGATATCTCTTGGGACAGCATCATTGAGAATGATGACGATGTGTCTATCCAGGACAATGTACCATCTGTGCTGCTTCTGCTAGGAGGACTTTGTCATCAATATTGCAGTGCAATTACTTGAAGCTTATGAGTGAACAATGTTTTTTTTTGTAAATAAACACAATGGCTTAATGGAGTTAAGGGCGTGGCCTAACGCAATTTTCATCAACATTATTTTATTTTTAATTTGCACCAGACATTTTTTCCCTATTTTAGACATAAAATATGACTAAATTTGGCTCTTATGAAAATTTTTATCTGTCATAGTTTACGCGTAATGGCTTGTTAAAGTCATATTTTGGAGGTTTCCGTTTTAACGACCACACTAAAACCAACTGATATACCAAACTAAAAAAAATCACAGTTGATAAAGACATTGCAGACTACAATGACATGGTCATAAAAATAAATCATGAAAATTATTAGAATTAAAAAAAAATGCTAAAGTTCAAAATTTAAATTAAAAAATTCAATATTTTTTTTAGAAATACAAATAATTACGCGAAAACTATGACAGATAAAAAAATTTCATGAGAGTCAAATTTAGTCACATTTTGTGTCTAAAATAAGACAAAAAATGTCTGGTGCAAATAATAAATAAAATATTGATGATGAAATTTGCGGTAACAGTGCCCTTAAATGATATGGTTGAGTTGATTTTTAAGAAGATTGTATGTATTTAAGAGAAACCATATGTTTTATGTAGTTTGTGTTTTATATAAATATATATTGTAAATAAATTTAAATTGTTTGAAAATTCGTGTTTTGTACCCTGTGTCAAAAAAATATTACATTAAATCTGTGGAAAGGTAGAATCATGATAGAAAAGAAAATAAAACTTGTGTGGAATTCGACTGTGGGATTATATATATATATATATATATAGTGAGAGTGAGTATAGGAAAAGTTGTATCTGTGTATATGGTTGAGTGGTTGAATATAATAACAGTTTGGGCAGATTGTGACAGGAAAGTAAGAGTGAAGGCTGAGTTGGTTGGAGGTGGGTGGAGGGGAGTAACGGGTGGCGAAGGGTGGTAAGGTTGGTGGGGGAGGGGTAGTAGAGCATGGGTGGTGTGGTGGGGGGATGGTTGATGGGAGTGGGGTCAGGTAAGCGGTGGAAGGTGATAAGGGGGTCTGCGTAAGTAGTATGGATATGTATATGTTATGTCAGTTGCTTGGAAAGTGTGGTGTTGTTCGGGTGGTGTCTGCCAGGTTTTGAAATCAGACGAATGGTCTTACATGAAAGTATCGCAAATAACTGATTGATTTTTTCGATAGTTGAACAGGTATACCTATGTCAGTGATATGATATGTACTCGAAGCCGATCTTTGTGGTTATAATATGAGTGCAATATAATTTATAAAGAAAATTGATTTAATTTCCTTTTTTGGTGTTTTTCGGAAACTGGTAAATTTTGTCGGAAATCGATTGATTATAACTAGATTTTGATTGGAAGTGTCCTGATCTACTGGAAAATTTACATGTGTATTATAAGCAATTAAAAAGTTATTTTCACTCAAATAGATGTTTTAATATTGATTGATTTTATTGGGAATCGATCGAGTATAGCTAAGATGCTGGCAGACATAAGCAGAAACAGTATGTGCCTTTTAAAAAAATTATAAAAAATAAATTTTTTTAAGAATAAATTTTTATTAATTGATTTAATTGGTTTTGAAACAATGATTTTCAGTTCCTTGCATGAACTATCAGGAATCATTCATGTCAGCCGCTTTGAGAATACAAATGGGTCAAGCTGATTTTGAGGCATCCAAAAATGAAATTTTGATGAGATGATGGAAAAAAAGGAAATATTTCGGGAAGAAGAGGAAATGTTGAATAAACTTTGGGGGATTTTGCGGTCAAGGTCAAGTTCAAGTTTAAAGGTCAAATCCAACATGGCGGCCATGGTGTAATTCAAGATGGCGGAAAAATTCTCATCGGCCGAAATCCTTACACCCACTCCACTGTACTGGAATGTACTATTATATACTACTGGATACATTCATTAAAGTATAAACACAGGATGAATAAAATTCACAAAAGGTAAGTGAGACTACTAATTTGTATAGGCCTATGTGTACTAAATTTGTTGCAATTCATAAATAAATATTTCCTGAGATTTGACATAGGCTACTAAGTGAAAATATAAAAATGTCCGCCGTTCTAGTATGAACATAGGATAAACGAATTGCACAAAAGTGATGTCAGCTTTGTATGAAGTATACGTGTCCACAATATTTGATGAAATTCTGTGAAATATTTTCTAAGATGTTTAATACAATGCCAAACACAGAAAAACGTCCGTCATTTTGAAAAAATTAGGATAATATAATCTAAATACACAAAATTCAACTGAGCTTTGTCTGCTGTATATGTGTACCAAGAACGATAAAATTCTGAAAAATACTCCCTAAGATAGGTAATACTATGATAAAAAGAAGAAAAATGGCTGCCATTGTGAAAGAATGAACAAAGGATGAACGAAATTCCAAATTTTATGAAATTTTAAAAAATTCTTTTAAAAGAATATCATACTATGCTGCTTTAATAAATGCGGCCATTTTTTATATTATCATTATTACAGTATAATTGAAACTCGCAACAGTAAAGTCAGCTCAATATGTGTTATATGTACACTAAGTTTAATGAAATTCTTCAAAGTATTTCCGTCGATATGTAATACTATGCCAAGAATATAAATAATTGCCGCCATTGTGAAATATATGAAAATCAATTCTTATTATTGGGTTCATTAATAGTAGCTAGTTTTATGAAATCCTAAAAAGCGGTCCGTAAGACAAGTAGCTTGATCAAAAAAGGCTTGAATGATCTTTTTTTTTTTAATATAAACAGGGCATTAACGAAAGGTATAGTTCTTGGTAACCCGACTATTGATTTTTATATGTGTACAAAGATTGATAAAATTCGAACCACTGGTTCACACAAACAGGAAGGTGATCTCATAAGCTTACCTGTGCCTTCGAAAAATAGGCGAAAAATATGGTAAAGGCATTAACAAAATATTTACAATGTAAGTCAGTTTACTATGTGGTATAGTTCGGACCAACTTCGATGATATTCGGTTCACACGTTCGGAAATTTTCGTTTTAAGGGGGAGGGCAGATCACACACACACACACACGCGCACCAACACACAAAAACACACATTGTCTTTAAAATACACAGATATACCGACATATGGACAGACATGTGCTCTCACAAGCCAATTTTTTCCTCTAGAAATTAGGCCAAAAATTATTAATTAACGAACCAAAATAAATAAATAATTCGTTATTACATTGATTACGCAAAGAACTGTAGGTTTTTTTATATTCGCGAGTATATGACATAATTCATCTAGCGTAAATCTTTGTATGAGTATTATTGAAAATAATTGAATAATTACGGAAATTGTAAAATAATTAAATCCTGATATGAAGATTTGGTGCTTACTTGCTCTACCTGCTTACAAATAATAACCACTATTAATTGTGTAAATGTATTTCATAAACGTTCAAGATAATCATCATGTAAATGTGTAAGAATTGTTGTTTTTAATTACCATAAATTTTTTATTAAAATAATTTGAAAATATTTTTTTGTAAATAAAATAATAATTGTGTAATCAATATTCTATATTTTTAACTGTTATGAGAGGCAATATGGCGATATCAGGCCAAAGAATACATACTTTTGTTTGCTGTTAATATAAATTGTATTTCCATGTGTTTTGTTGCGTTAACTAACGACGTATTATTTTTGTAAGTGGAGAAATGAGTTACATAACGTATTACAATTGGTAATAATACAGAAATATTAAACACAATTTATACTGGCCTACGTTCATTTACTTGTACGGTTACATTTTAAAATGTTGTTTGTTTAATGTTCTATCAAGATTTTCCATGTATTTTACATGGATTGTGTAACGCTAGAATCTATACAAATTAAACAGTATGCACTTTTAGCGAGGTGGAGCAGTGATTAAACACCTGCCTCGCTTCGGGAAAACCCGGGTTTGATCTCCGGCTCCGATAACCCTGAGTTCGGTTTCCAGAGTTTCCCGAAATCACTCCAGGCAAATGCTATTATGGTTCCTTCAACAGGCTCTGGCCGATTCCTACCCTCTCCCCTAGTGTTCTTCTGCTAAGGCCTTGTGCTGTTCGAGTGCACGTAATAAGACCAAAATAAATTGATAGTATATTACTAACTTTGCTACTCTGTAATTGCAACAGCAATATTGAACATTTTTCCACACAAACTCATTACATTATTTAAAGTTATATGAGGTTAGTTAAATTACAAAATATTCATAATTACCACGTCTTTAATCTGCTGTAAGTTAGGATATCCGCACTCTGTCGTACAGTTCACAGATTTCAGAGTCTCGACCTGAAAGCACAGAGAAAGAACCGTATAGGATACCTAATTAAACTAAATATTTTTACAGACTATACTATTGTGGACATAAGCCATTGCAATATTATGTCGTCTCAGAAATTTTAATTTTACTACGACGCAAAAAAAAAATGAAAAAATATTAAAACATGTCTAGTTTGGTTGTAGTCAACACATACATAAACCATAACAACAATAACAACAGAACATGAAATATCGTCTAATGAACACGTAAATACTAAATAAAATAACAACACAATAAAAAAAGTAAGACAAAACACAATAATCTGGTAAACCCTGGACACGACAATTAACAGAGCCCGCAGACAATACTGAGATGAAGACAATGTTGGACACAGGACAGGATAACAACGACGCTGTCACAGAAGATAGGCTAAACGGCACATTAATGAAGACACAAGAAAACAGTAGATTTCTGGGAAAAGCCTTACGCGAAGTTTCGAGAGCTGCAATCTGCTCCCGTTTTCAGGTGAAGTAAAAAAAAAATCAACAAAAAATGCACCGATTTATAAAAAAAATCTACTCTAAAACCAAAATGCACTAACCAGTTCAAAACAATTACACCAATGTAATTTTAGACTACTCAAATAACAATAGCCTAAATTTATTAGGTCAGTTATACACAATTACATTTATTTTTGGAGTCGGTGTCAGCAAAGGTTAACAAATGTGTAACGAAGTAGAATAGGTATACATCTAATTTAATGAAATTTAATGTTGACTGCTAGTAATAATTACTTAACCGACACAAAGACATAATCGACGCAAAGACAGCAGCCGCGTGGCGTTGAACAACATGGGGCGCAGCGGAAGGCGTATACGGCGGGGTTGGGATAGTACCTTGAGTGAGCGACCCGAATGCGACAGACGTGTGAGGGCAGACGTCGTTGACATATATATACATTTACGATACGCTTGTAAGCTATAAGTTTTCTCTAATTTTATACGATTACGGTTTCTTGATTCTTATATTCGCCTTAGGGTATTTTTATTTTACACGACATATGCAATTATTTGTCAACAGCTTGTTCCTTAGTTTTGCTGTAATTTCAAAAATATTTTTTATTACTACCTAACACTCATATTAAAATTTTTTTCCATAGTTTTGACACTAATATGGCATAAATTGTAGCTGATTTTTTTGTAGCAATGAACTAATTAGTTTTTTTAGATTTTGTCACTCAAAGTATCGCACTTCTTTTTCGTGAAAATAAGCCAACATAAAGCAAATTATTTTTTTTTCTGACAAACTGTGCATTATTTTAAAAAAACCCATCCACAGTAGTGTGCATCATATGACTGTGCGTTGTATAATTTTTTTTTTTTTTCAAAATGTTAATGGCACCAGTCTGAAAAAAAACTAAGGAACAAGCCCGTAAATCCTTGATTTGTTAATTTTTGTAAACTGGTTTATTTAGGTCTATTTGTAAATAAGATGTCGCTTTATGCAGTTGGGTTTATTAGTTAATTGGTTTAATTATATATTGCTACATTATCGTTTTTATATAATTTTAAATATATTTTGTCAGTTTTAGGAAATTTCTTAAAATTTTGGCTGGCACCGACTTCGAAAAATAACAATAATTTCATAATTAATTTATTTTACTATAGGTAGTCTAAAAATAACGTAGTTATTTTTTACTATTAGTGCTCTTATTTTTTAGAGTATATTTTTGAAGTCGGTGTTATTTTGTGCTAATTTTTTTTTCTTGATTTTTTACAGAGTTTCTGTGCCTACCGTCCACATTCGTGCTGTTTGTCGTTCCGTTGTCCCTTCGCAGTCCAAGTCAGTCCAGAACGTTCTTGACCATAGTTAGGTACATACCTAGTCTTGGATTGTCATAAACCTAACAATATCTCAATCACCAAACATTTCCTATTCGATTTTGAGGAGTTACCCGGTGTATCTTCGAAATTCAAGGTCCAACGCCATTGAAATTAAAATGGAACCCCTTGGAAAATATCCCCTTTCCAACAAAAAAAAACAGTTTTCCGAATCGGTTTATGATTGATAGAGTTCTGCGGTAACAAATATAACAATCACAACCTAATTGATAACCTCCTCCTATTTTTTAAGTCGGTTAAAAAGAAGATATGAGTAGACGTCGGATCCCGAAACGTAGTGGGAAGTTCATCTTAAGAAATCTACGGATTTATTTTATGTCTTTATCGTTGTGTCGTCTAGCCTATTGGCTTGTTCTAATTGGCCAGATTTGTGGAAAGGCTGTTGCAGGGTTGTAAAATAGGCCAATACGCAGGTAAAGTAAAGTATTTAGAAGAATATTATTATCAGCTGTATAATAGAGCGATTTTTGTAACTGAAGATTGAGAATTAGAAAAAATTATCTGTGTCGCAGTTTTATTAATTGTAATTTTACTATTATGTTACTAAAGCTGACGAATTATTAAACTGGGTAGATATTCATAAGTCGTTAATAGAAAGTGTATGCTAAACGTCTATTTGTCCGCCTCAAGGAAAAACAATTCCATACTTGCCTACCAATCAGTTACAAATATCGCGTAATATTATAATTTTTTTACGATTCACTACAAATTTGTGCTATTTGACAAAAACCAAAAACGTAGTTTATTTTACTTACGTCAGCGGGGAAAGCTTCATTTTTAAATTGTCATCTTACAGAAATGTTTGTTTTTTGGGAGAGCAGTATTTCAATATAATAAGTATTTTTAAAACACAGTAGCAGTATTTGCAAGGAGAGGGACAAAACAAAGACGGTTATACCGAGGAAAAATCGACCTATAAATTTATTTTATCTTCCCAACTTATAAATAATTGTTATGGTTAAATTAAAAGAATGTCGAGATTGTTACTTAAATGTGTAAAATTGCGCTAAAATTAATTGAATGTTTGTTATAATTGTTCGAAAAATGACTGAAACAGGAAAGAATTGTAGGAATTACATATTTCTTAATACAGAATGTCCCAAAAGTAGTGTACCCATTTGAAATACAAATAAAATGGAAACCATATTAGTTATAAATGTTTTACTTATTGCAAATGTTGCTGTGCTATTGGAGATTGATAATGAATAGCTGGAGCCCGAAAGAACGTGCGTCCATAGTAGAACTTTACTTCACACATGGACATAGAGTTGTGCAAGCCCAGCGGGCATAGAAACGACAATCTAATGTTCTCACCACGCCATCAAAACACGTCATAAGAAGACGCGTACAACAGTCCCGAGATAACGGAAAAGTTTCTGATAGACCGAGAAGTGGACGTCCAAAACCTTCGCGAAACGCAGTCAATATTGACAATGCCCGCACATTTGTGGCAAACAGTCCCGTCAAATTACTTCGTTGTCGTTCTCAAGAAATTGGCATATCCAAATCCTTGTCTCACAGAATCTTAAGGCCTTGTTACGGAGTTTTGCAGTGATTTCGAAAATATTTTTTTATTGCTACCTAATACTCATATCAAAATTTCGCTGCACAGTTTTGAGACTTATATGTTATAACTTGTAGCTGAATTATTTTTGTAGAATTATACTTAACGGTTTTTTAGATTTGATTACCCAAAATATCACGTTTTTCGACGTGAAAATAAGCAAAAATTAAGGAAATTTTTTTTTTTTGCTGGCGAATGGTACATTATTTAAAAAAACGCGTCCACACTATTGTGCATCGTGTGATTGCATATTGACTCAAATTTTTTCAAAACTTTTGGTTAAAAAATATTTGAGTTATTGGCACCAGTCTGAAAAAACTCGGGAACAAGCCCTTAAATGCTGACTTACACACATATCCATACAAAATCAAAATTGCCCAAAAGTTATTGCCATCGATCTGCCCAAAATACTGCAATTTGCAAATGAATTTCTCCAAATGGCGGAAGAACCAAATTTCCACACGAAACTTCTCATGAGTGATGAAGCCAATTTTGACCTCAGTGACTTTGTCAATAAACAGAACTGCTGCATTTGGGCAACCGAACTGCCAGAAAAGATCCACGAAAGACCCCTCCACGAGCGACGTGTTCCAGTGTGGTGTGCAATAATGGCGCATCGTGTGTTGGGCCCTTTCTTTACTGAAAACGCAGACGGGATGTCTGTCACTGAGAATGGTGAACGTTATCAGACCATCATTGGCTATGGAAAATTACGACATTTGGTTTCAGCAAGACAGTGCAACCTGTCATACTGCTCGGCTCATCACGACACTTCTTCAGGAGATGTTTCCAGGTCGGGCCATGTCTCGTAATGGAGACATTAGCTGGCCGCTGAGGTCACCGGATCTCACCGCCCCTGATTTCTTTCTGTGGGATTTTCTCAAGGACAGTGTCTACAGGAATAACCCACAAACACTTGCCATGCTTAAAGACAACATTCGCAAGGCAATATGTGAAATTTACAAAAAATCAATGCGAAAGCCATGCAACATGTAGTGGTACGGATTCGTCACCGCCAAAATGTGAATGTTGGACATATGCCCTATGTTGTTTTTCGTAAATGAACTCCTGACTATAGGCTGCAAAGTGATATGCCCTTTTTAGTTGTAACTACATTAATAATTATACTATTCGTATTTAAAATGGGTACACTACTTTTGGGACAGCCTTTTTTAAACAATGTTAAGCTAGAATAATGGATCTTCTTGTAAATATTATTAAATTATTTGAAAAGATTGCAGTGACCTATCATAGAACAGAGCATAATCACCTTCTGCATTGCAGTACACTTACTGTGTGGTTTAAAATTCTTCTCCTTCAGTTCTTTTACAAGTCAATAGAACCGGCCTAGTTTACTAATTACAAACTCTAACTGTGACACAGCTTGTTATATAATACATACTGTACTAAAACCTCTTACCATCTGTGCTGGCGTCACTAAACTAGCTACAGTATGGTATAACACTGGAAGTTATTTTGCACACACATTGTGATGAAATGACTCAAGACGTGTGTTTATTGGCCTGCTTATATTATTATTATCATTATCACAAATGAAAGAAAAAATTTATATTTATAAAAAAAGCGAAATAGTTTTTACTAAGATTATTTTTTTTCGCTGCTAAATACTAACCAACCAATTGTATAATGTAGGTTAAATGTCATTATTCAATACATTTAGTATACTAGATATGTGTAAATTATGTTGTTTTAAGAAAAAAAGTTTTTAATGGAATGGTGAAAAAATGTTGCTGTATATGCTATACAAAATAATTTTGTTGACTGAAAAAGATTATGTAGAAATACTGACAACAAATTTCACATTGAACCACGTGCATACGAGCTAACTTGCATGTGCAAAGATACAACAAATATTACCAGATGCTAAAATATTTTTATAACTAAGTGATATTTTTATCATGCACATTACATTGTACAATAGGTACGACTTAGCAAAATTTATTTTTTGAAATTCTTAAATTTTTTGTTTTACAATAAACAAGTTGCAAAGAAAAAAATCCTGTTTCAGTGTTGCACTATAAACAATGCATATGTCAATACTGCCTTAGCAAAACAATATATGTACACAAAAATGTACAACTTCACAATAAAAAAAACTGAAACTAAAAGCAGAACTAAAAAAATGTAGAAAAAAAATTATACACTTCACTAGAAAAAAAATTATGTCATTCAGTAAACTAGGTAAATTAGCTTACAGTTTGAAATAAATCTTCAATTTATAATAAAAAAGAAGTTACCAGCGTAACCGATAAACCTACTTTCCTCAAGTGGTGTAAATCAACCTTGTGAGTTAAAATTGTTTACGTAATCTGGGAAAATTAAATAATAACAATATTAATACAGTCATATGATACTCGAAATATACTAAAGATAAGTCGGCTTACTAAGTGACATGCGAGTACCAAGCTTATTAAAATTTAGAATAATTTTCTGCGATCTTTCTACCATAAAGATAAAAAGTAGTTGCCGTTTTAAATATTACAAATGGATGAACTAAATACGCAAAAGTCAATTCACCTTTATATGTAGCATGTACACAAAGTTTTATGAAATTTCTGAAAATATTTCTTCAGATAAGTCATATTATGAAAATGTATAATAATGATTGCCATTATGAAATAATGAACACCGATTGAACAAAATACACAAAAATCGAATCAACGCTGTATGCAGTATATGTGTACTAAGTTTCATGAAAATCTGAAAAATATTTCCTAAAATGTGTAATACTAGGCTGAAATGTTAGTACTTGATGGAAGACATTACATCAACAAGGTTTACATTGAACTATGAAAGTGTGACACATTGCCAGTGTTCGGACATGGCGTCTAAAGAATAGAGTATTTTTTGACGTGTTCGCATATACATGATGTGTAGATGCACGCGGCGGTCATTTTGAACATTTCATGCAATGATTGCCTTCATCACTTAGCAGCATTGTTTCAAAAATTAATGTCTATGTTATGTGTCACAGAATGGCCAAGGAATAAACATGTAACCTTATTGATGTAATGCCTTGCATTAGGTGCTAACCTTTTCGAGCTACCTCCATGAGAGCAGGGCAAGAAGTAAAAATAAGTCTCACGCGCTGATTGTTATGTGCTTCTTATCGATTGCCACATATGTAAATTCTGATGGCCTACTGTTAAAATTTAGCAGCATAAGCTTTGCAACCCTTAATATTGTTCAAAATAAGGTATTATTTAGAGTTTCACGTCATACAGTTTGAACAGCTGTGTCCATTACACAAACGATATGCAAATTACGTATTATGGGTAGTTAAAGCGACACCCCATTCGTTAATTTAAAAACAAAGAAGTGCATAATTTTGTTAGGTTTTACTTTGCGGATCAAAAATTGTGCCATATATGGCAAACATTAATTAATGCTTTAAGTTTCCACGCTAAAATTAATATTCTATAATACTAAATTATACTTGTTATCTACAAAATTATTACTTTTTTTTTTTTTTAACAAAAAACGTGTTCATTTTATTTTCTCGAATACGGTGTCACGTACAGTAAGATACAAGATGGCTTTCTGGTAAATGTTTACAGTAGATTACATTTTCTGAAATAAAACGTAACATTTGTATATTTGCGTTTTAAAGGTTTTAGTGGGATTTCAACCAATTCCTTTTAATATAATGGGTTTCCATCCAAATACACATTTTTTTCACATTGCTATTTAAGAATGCTCCGAAGTCCTGTATTTTGTTGTGTTTCTTGAATCCTCGATGGTGCACATTCAACGTTACCTACATGTTTCTAACTCACGATACCATAACTAACCATTTGTTTCTGGAATTATACCGCTGTAGCTTCATTTGTGATATGAAAGAAAGCTATGAGTCCTAGACTGTTGCAACACGAGGACTTTTTTTTTTTTTTTTTTTTTTTTTAGACAGGTAACATTACTTAACAAACCATCTTCAGATATTCGAAAATCCTGACGGTAAAAAATGTATATGCAATTAAGGGGTAGCCACACCTGCTATGTTCGTAAGGACGGAATGTATCAACTTGCAGTTGCTGTTGGTTTGCAGATCCCAATTGTACTAAGCAGTACTGAAAATATTGTATGTTTATGTCAATTAGTTTCCGATATTTAGGGAAAATACGTTTTTAAAATTCGGTGTTTAGAGGCCCATTACTCCCTTAATATTGCGTTTAAATGAAAAGTGCAAAACACTTTTCGTCATAGTTTTTCGTGAGGAACACGCATGCGGAGTTTGTCCCTCTATTTCCGAAACAGACTGTATAGTGTACATCCCTAACCCTGATACATTTCGCGGTATAAATTCTTCTAACATTATATAATTTCACGAGATGTCAATATTTTCTCAATAGCCCATTTTAGAAGCATATAAGATGGAGAAATTGTTTCAATCACAATTTTCTCCTCTGAAATGGAAACTAATCAGTCTTATTATACGCATTACTCAACTCTATTACCCCAATATTGTGGTCACTTACCCTTCCCAGTACTAGTGAGCTAAATATAAATTCCCAGTCTTGAAATGTTGTTCGTAATAGCTGTCAACATTAGTCACAGAATCTTAACTGTGCCCCGTGCTGTTTCCGGCCTTTTTCAAATATACTGTACTTGAACTCTGATAATAAAGTCCCATGCATCCATAAATAATCAATTCAGCTAGAAGATGTCCCACAATTTTTTTTCTAACTTCTTAATGAGGATTCTGATATGGAAATTTAAGAGTAAAATGTTATTATGGTCTGCATAATTTAACATACTTTACGGTTTACGTTGGCTGCCAAAGAAAGTATTTAATCGTTAGCACTATCAGGACTGTATTATGACTTATTAAAATTGTACTTAACAACCTATAACGATTGCCCGGATCAAGCAAGAAAATTCCTTAATTAGCTTTTTGAGAAACGTAAAACAATGTGCAGACCAAAGTACAAAATGTTCAGTGAAAAGGAGAAACAGAATAGAAAGATTAATTTTAAAATTAATTTATCAATTTACTTTATTACAATTACGATAAATTAACCTCAGTAAGTATATTAAATTCTGTAACACTTAAAATAACTGCCAATATACTGTAGTATCATCCCCAAAAATAACATAGCCAAAAATGCTAATTTTAACATTTTCCACCCAAACAAGACGATTTCTAATGCACTTTTCCATAGAAGAATTCCTAGATTGTTTGTCTATTGAAATAAGCTATCGATTTGTAAATTATATATTACATGAGAAATCGCTGTGAGAAAACCTAAGAAGCAAAATAAAAATATCCCGAGATAACAATACAAAATTATATTTTTTCCTAAATTATTGTGATATTTACTTACTGTTTGGTTACATCTAGTTAGTTGTTCGGTTACTTCAGTGATTTGTTGAGTAAGTTGGTCCACCTGAATTAAAACCCAAACACACAACTATAAAACATGCTACGTACTTTAAATATACTTTACATAAAATTTTAACAATAACTAATATAAAACACATTGTTATTGTTATTTAGTACATTATACTCACAATACCTGTAAAATATTTTGGAAGGAATAATAGCTAAATGATTTTTTTTGTCAAGTAGGCTTCAATAAATTATGTACTGTATTTTTGCTAAACATAATATTCTTCACCTGTTTTCGTTTTTAACGCTTACTTTTATTTGGCAGTGACAATATTAAGTAAACGCATAATTACATATAATGTAAAATTTAAAATTGAAACCTTTTAATATCTAGGTAAAAACTATGTGGTTTAACGCTTCAATAAGTGGGAATTTCTAATTCAATATGTGAGTTTATTGACACGTGTCTCAGAATTTACATAACATTTTTCTAGGAGTTGCTTTGTCAATTCATTAATTCTTGATACGGGCTCATAAGACATAGTTCTTGAGTTCAAGACGATCCCTTGTGACTAACAAGTATTGGTTTGTCGCTCTTTGAAATGGTCTTAGCGTGTCTAAGCTATCACATATATTGCAGACGGTCGCCGTTCAAATCAAACTGCACGACGTCAAACATTGTCCTCGGAAACCCATTGAACAACGCGCAATGCTATCTTAAAAGCACATCTCCCGTAGAAACAAGTCAACCCCACACACACAGTGAAATACGACACAATGTAGGCATTACTTGACTTCCTGCGGCTGAAACTAGATACAATTACAGACGAAATGTGCAATTAATCCAAACACCCACACCACTGGACATGAGCCTGACATTAACTGGTTTCTGTCTAGAGTCATGATATTGACAAGAATTGTAGAAGGCTACCATAAACAATTTGATTCTGCATGAGGCACCATGAAAACTATTTGATATGAGCAGGATATTTAATGACACATTGTGCTACTATTCATGAGGACAAAAAATTGTCGATGGCAGAGACAAATCACATCACTCTCATGTTTTGTAACTGTTGTTACATAGAAATAATCCGTTCCGTATAGAAATGTTTACTTTCCTCTGAATGAGATTGTTTAGGACATTTTTACAAAGACCACTCGGGTGTTATCTATATGCACCGTACAATGTGCAATAGCCTAGTAAACCACGGGTAGCCTCATGCATAGTATGCTGGGCATAATAGACAATCTCTTCCACCTAACTATAGGATTCAAACCTAAACACGTGTTGTTAAAAAGTTCTGGTTTGGTATCTGCGTTTCGTATGAATTTCTATTTTTCTTTTCAAATATTTTTAATTGTTATGTGTTTACTAGAGGAATTTATATGTAACAAAATAGTTAGTCCCTTTGCATCGGACATTATGTAGGTTTTTACTCAAATGTGTTTTTAACTTTTTTTACTGGATAAATAAAAATTATGTTCAATACAATAAATGTATTTGTAAATTATTACAATTGTTAATGCGAGTTCAATAATAGGCTCTGTCGAGCACCAATAAAATAATTTTTATTTACAAAAAAAAATATTAAATTGTGTGTAATAATATACATTACATCCGTACAATTAAGTTGGTTTTAGTGACCAGAAATATTGTGGTTAAGTCCTACCGCTTAAAAATTACAAACGTCAATATATATTGCGTTAGTATAAGTCAAAATATTCCATATCTTTCTTTATTTTAAATTATATTTTAATAATATAATTTACATTTAACATTACTAATCATCAGAATAAATAGTTTGTTAAAAATCTCTCCAACGTTTTATTTGTAAAACATAAAATTCTGATTTTATTTGTATAGTCATAAAACTTTAACATAATTAAATAGTAAAAATTTCAAATTTTATTTATAAAACTACAAAACTGCCATACTGCCGTTGTGTTATTATAATATCTTACACTGTACATTCTGGCATTTTTTCCTCATTTACAAGGCAAAACAATAAACATTAGCATACTACAACCCGCATAATTTCACTGGCTTGTCAACCTAAATTTATAAACTGTCCCATCCAAATTAAATTAATTTTAAGAAAATAAAGACTTGTTATATTTTTCGAACAATGAAATAGATAGTTGGTTTGTCTTAAAAATAAATTTTAAATATAATTATGACAATAATTGTATGTCGTAGACTCTCTAACTTCAGGATACTTTTTATTTAATGTTATTTGCGTAACTGTAGACATCATAAAAACAACAAATATATTCCGAATTTCATTGCCAATATAATAGTTTTAAGCTGATAAACCCCGCTCCCCCAAATCGAATTTCAATGTGTAATAAAGAACCAATTTATTTTATCAAATATTCATTATGTGTTATTTAATTAAAGTTTGCACAGAAAATATGTTTACTTACATGTTTGTCCTTGTGGATAAGTAGTTGCTTCAAGTCCGTGATTTCTTGGTTATAATTTTTCACCTTTGTAAAACAAAATACACTGACATATTATTTAATTCATAATATACTTGAAAAATAAATACTCTTGTAAAAATAAATAACTGTTCATATGTTTCAATTTACGTAAGGATTTCATTAAATAGTTATAAAGTTAAAATAAAAAAAACCTTGGGTAATACTTCCCTTTAAAATTTTTAAAACTAATTTTTACGTAATATGTACATATTACAATATTGTATCGTAGCATATTAAGGAAGTTTTCTATTGAAGCTACATTAATTATTTGGAATGTAATTCATTAAAAATTTATTCAAGCAGCAGAATGCATAAAGATTTAATGCAATAGATAAATCAACTTTATATGACTTTATAATGATAAAATGCCAAATTTAGTACAAATAGAAACTATTTATTTTATAACAGAACTTTAACATTTATATTGAGTTCCTTTACCTTCTGGCTCTCGTCCTTAAGCTCGATTTTTAAATCTCCGTGTTCTTGGGTAAGTGCATTTACCTTAATAAACAACAAAATATATATTTTTAATTTAAAAAGAACCTACGGCAACTAAATCAGTAGTTTTATATTTATAATAATTTTATTTGTAATACATTGATAAAAGTGATTTTCTTTGTATTTGATTACGATTATACTTAAATAAATAGCTTATAAAAGCTAGACATGTACTTCATTTCTCTTTCCAATGGTGTGCACTCATAACTTAACTGTAGGAAGTTAAGTCAACATGTATGTAAGGATAATTTGCAGCTGTTCCAGGGTCATGCTAACTATGTTTTGCTATGACAGTTACAATGTTCGTTTAGAAACACAACATAATTTTATTTGGAAACTCAGAATATTTCACTTAGTTAAACTGAGTTACTTTGTGTCTATCCACATCAATAATAAAACTAATTTCTTTTTTCGCTTTTGTCTAAACTATTTATCTTTAAAGAACACGCACTATAGTCATTAGTTAACTTAATTATAACTTTTGCAAATATTTTTGTATAATCCTATTAAGAACGACAAATTTGTTTTTCTTGTAAAAATAGTGACTCATCGATTGTATTGTATTTATTCTTGTGAATTGCCTTTATTAGGATCTCTACTTCTATTTACGATACGGAAAATTCTCAACTGATACATATATCGTAACTCTTAAAATGTATTAAGATAATAATGGCTTATAATAATAAGTAAGCGGTTATAAGTAATGACACTTTATTATTAATAAGTAAACCTCAAGTATAATATAATTTTCCTTATATCCGAGTGAGGTGGAACATTCCGAGACATGTGCAGCATTTGTTCTATTAATTTCCCCCGTGTGCCACTGCCAAGGCCGTGAAGATTTTCGAGGACAGATAAAAACTCGAACAATATGCTAAAGATAAAGTTACTTATTATAATATATTTTTGTAATAGTTGGTCATGCATATGATAATTATATCTAAAAATTAGTGTAAAATATTTAAATTATATAATATTATTTCCCATTAAACATATGTGCAAGTAGTTAGAATGTGGTTTAAAATTTGACTCACAATAAAAATACTACGTTATTAAATTTCCGCCAAAGTAACTGTAACAAATGTTAAGCTGTGTAGCTGTAGGCTGAACAGTTTAGGCTGAATGACTGTAAGCTAAGTAATTTTAAGCTGAATGACTGAACGCTGAATAATTATAGGCTGAGTGATGGTCTATTCGTGCAATAACAGAACATTTGAAGTTCTGTGCCATTCATATCCGAATGGAGTTTAATATTTTGTTCATAGTTGGCAGCACTGCTACGACACATCCAGTGGCGTCGGTGTGGGGAAGGGGGACAGAGGGGAATAACGTTCGTACCCACCCTAAGTTTAAATAGTTAAAAATATTATCATTTTCGCCAGCTGCATATTCAATATTTAGACTCGAGAACCACTTAAATTACACCAATTTGCACACTAAAATACACGTTTTTCCAGAGGAGGACCACCTGACCACCTACTTTCGTAAGTCGTTATAGGAAAAATCTCGGAAGTAAATTTCTTCAACGATCATATCCCTCCCCCCCTCCTTTACAAGAATACCTTCCGCCGCCATTGGATACATCGATGAATATGGTAATTTCAGTTATTATTTTTTCATATACATCGCATTCTATAGACCCTGAAAGAGCAGAAATGCTCAAGTGTGTAGAAAAAGTCATAATACAAAATATACAAAAAAATACATATACAAAACATACCCGAAGTTATCACAAGTAAAATAGATTCACATTCAGTGACAATAATAAAATATATCATCTATATTGCATCAAGACATACAAGAGGCTTGCGAAAATGTACAATAACATATACAAAAATTAAAACAGTATAACTTAGATAAAACTTATCACAAACATTTAGGCTTTACACCAAATAGACTGTCAAAGCAGATCACGCAAAGACAAATTTAGCTTATACCAGTAAAAATTCAGAAATAAATATTCACCAACGCTGTAAAAAAAGCTGTAATTAAATATCCTTGTAAGTAGATCATACTTTTTTATTTTGTACTGTATATACATTTTTAACGGTTTCAGGTAATTTATTATATAATTTCTGATCTGAAGACAGTGCCTTAAGTACTACGTTTTTTACGATTTCATCTAACGACAATGCCTTTTTCGAATCCGCTAGAAAGTTGCCATTTAGGTACAAATCAACAACGTGACCAATTTCAGGGCGCATAAACTTGGTATTTTAGGTACGAAATTTACTAAGATACAGTCGCACACTAAATCCCCAAATAGCCCCGTAAAGTCGTCTGCTAGTGTTTACTTGAGCTTTATTGGCTCATATTTCCACATAAAATAATAACTCTCTACAATAAGCGTTATATAACATAAGAATAAAATATCGCCACTTTTATTTTGTGTGTAAGCAGTGTAATACCTATTTTAATTTAAAAAATAATTTCCGTATGTTGCAATAAAGTAAAATATATTGTTACAAAGTATTTTAATGAAATTTTTATAGCGAGGAGAGAATATAAAAAATTAGGTCTAAATAAGTAGCTGCTATAGTAAATACTTATACTAATACTTTTCAAAAATATTTACGAAAACAAACCTACTGTTAAATATACAGAGCCACTAGATCACTGCAGATTAGTTACGATGTGAACAAATAAATGCAAGCAAATAGCCAGGTTCACTTTTTGACCTAAATATATGACCCACGGATCAGTTTATAGCTTATATGTTAAGAATTGAAATCTTAATCTGCCGGTGTTCGGAAGTGATTTTGTGTAATTACAGGCGCAAGGGAAATGACAAAAAGACATCTTATTTCCGTCAAACTTCTGTATTCTAACATTTTGAATGCAGCACTGATATTTGACGTTTGAAACCATCCACCCTAAATTCCCTAAACCCAAAATCACTAACTGACCGTATCAAACACGGCTGAACATTTACAGTACATTTAAGCGACAATCCGTTCAGAAAATTTAGAATATAATGCAAATTTCTGGACTGAATGCAGTCTAAATACAAGTTGAAAGTTCAACTGATATGCATTTTACTGTAGCTCAAGGTAAATAAAATTCACGTTTAAATAGCAAAAGTCACATTTTTCTTCTCAGAATTAAAACAATAATTAAATTAAAGATAATGCAGTAATAAGACAGATGTGGAGCCTAAAGCACTGGAGAACGGCGCAGAAAGTCCTTTTACCAGTCAGCAGTTATCTGTCACGAAAAAGATACCTGCCTGCTGTCATTGAAAGGATACTTAAAGGTAATTGTCAAGAATATACTAAGACATTAATGGCGCAGTGTCCTTTTTAGACAGTGGTAAAATGTGACAAATTTAATAACAAGAAATTACCAGCATAACTGATAAGCCTACTTTCCTCAACGTGGGTACAATTTAACCCTAAAAATACAATCATTTATGTATTCTAGGAATATAATTTAATAATAATAACTGAAAGTATGATACACGAAATATACTAAAGATAGGCCGGCTTGATAAGTAATATACGAGTATACAGTTTGATAAGATTGGGGGAAACATTTTCTGAGATGATTTTCTATAGACGCCGTTTTCAAAATATTACAAAAGGATGAACGAGATATGCAAAAGTAAAGTCAGCTTATGTAGTATGTATACCAAGTTTGATAAATTTTCTGAAAATATTTTATTATAAAAGACATTATGCAAAAGTTATAACACTGTTAAGTTATGAACACAGAATGAATGAAATATAGTAAAGTATAATTAATTTGTATGCAGTTTATATGTACCAAGTTTGATAAAATTCGGAAAAATTATTCTTGTAGTGTGCATTACTATGCTAAAAATATGAAAATGACCACCATTTTAATATGATCAAGGGGTGAACAAAATACACAAAAGTCAAGCCAGTTTTGTACGTAGTATGTGTACCAAGTTTCGTGAAATTCTGAAAAATATTTCCAAAGATGTGTAATACTATGCTTAAAATATAAAAAATGGCCGACATTTTAAAAATATAAACACATTATGAATGAAATACAGTAAAGTCAGGCGTGTGGTATATGTGTAACAAGTTTGATGAAATTGTGAAAAATATTTACTAAAATATGTAACACAATGCTAAAAATATAAAATTGGCTGCCAGTTTGGAAATAGTAACAATGTATGAACAAATAATAATATTCGTGTCAGATTTGTATGTAGTATATATGTACCAAATTAGGGTAAATTACGAAAAATATTTCCAAACATATGTAATACGATGCTAAATATATAAAAATGGTCCCCCGTTTTGAAAATATGAACACAGTAAATATGTGAAATTTGCAAACGTCAGGTTACCTTTGTGTGTAGTATACGGGAACAGAGTTTAATGAAATTCCTATTTACAGTTTCTTAGATATCCGCTAGATCGAAAAATTTTAAATATTGACCACCATTTACTATATATATATATATATATATATATATATATATATATATGTGTGTGTGTGTGTGTGTGTGTGTGTGTGTGTGTGTGTGTGTTGTAAACGAAATATATAAAAGTCAAGTCAGATTACACAAAGGGAGGAACTGTAAATTGAAATTTCATAAAATTTTGTACATTTATACTACACACAAACATAACCTGGCTTTTGTGAATTTCGTATATTTTGTGTTCTTGTTTTTAAATGGTGGCCATTTTTATATTTTTAGCATCATATTACATACATTTGGAAATATTTTTCACAATTTTACCAAACTTGATAAACATATACTACATACAAAGCTGAGTTGAATATTGTGCATTTTGTTCATTCTGCGTACATTTCTTTTCTTTTCAAAATGACAGACATTTTCATCTTTTAATTTTTAGCATAGTACAACATATCTTAGGATGAATTTTCCGTAATAAACCCAAACTTGGAACACTTATACTAAACATAAAGATTACTTTACTTTTGTGTATTTCGTTCATTTTGTGTATAT
This sequence comes from Medauroidea extradentata, assembly GCA_003012365.1. Lineage (NCBI taxonomy): Eukaryota > Metazoa > Arthropoda > Insecta > Phasmatodea > Phasmatidae > Medauroidea > Medauroidea extradentata. The sequence continues at coordinate 40,704 of PNEQ01092244.1, forward strand.
ATATTTTTAAAATGGCGGTAATTTTTTTATGTTTTCAGCATAGTATTGTATATCTTAGAAAATATTTTTTACAATTTAGCCAAACTTGGTACAGTATAGGGAAAGAAATAATTCGCGATTTCAATAACCAACGTGTTAAAATTCGCTGACCTATGCATACTCGAGCCCATCTATTCGTTCATTGTCTGTTGTTCCAGTGAGTAGCAGCTAGTGGACAAATGGCCGGGGCTTGTGTATAAATTTGACAATGAATTCTAACACGTATGACGAACTCGTGAAATATTACTTTCTCTACATATTCTACATATTAATCTGAGTTGAATATTATGTATTTTTTTCATCCTGTGCGCATATTTTCAAAATGTCTGACGTTTATATATTTTTAGCATAGTATTACTTATCTTAGGAAGAATTTTTCAGAATTTACCCTAATTTATAACCACATATACTACACACCAATCTCACTTGAATGTTTAGTATTTCGTTCAAAATGTGTACATATTTTCAAAATAGCGGACATTTTTAAATTTTTAACATAGCATCACATATCTTAGGAAATATTTCTTTAACTTAAAGAAACTTGGTACAAATATACTACACACAAAGCTAAGTACAATAGTGTGAATTCCGTTCATCATGTTTTCATATTTTTAATGTACCGGCCATTTTTATATTTTTAGCGTAATAACACATACATCATACAATATTTTCCAGAACTTCATCTAACCTCACACGCATATATTACACACAAATTTGAATTGAAAATTGTAAATTTAGTTGATCCTGTTTTATATTTTCGAAATGGCGGACATTGCATAATATCACATATCTTAGGAAATATTTGCCAAAATTTTACCAAATCCGGTACTCATATATTACTTACAAAACTGAGTTTAATATTATGTATTGCGATCATCCTATATGCTTATTTTCCGAATGGCGGCCATTTTATATTTTTAGCATAAGTACACATATTTAAAACGACAGCTTCTCTTATATATTTTAAGCATAGTATTACATAATCTTAGAAAATACATTTTTCAGAATTTCATCAATCTTGATACACATATACTACATGCAAAGGTGAATTGAATATTGTATATTAAGTTCATCCTGTGTTCATATTTAAAAATGGCGGTTATTTCAATATTTTTACCATAGTATAACATAACTCAGGAAATATTCTTCTGAATTTTATTAAAATTTGTACGTACGTACTGCATACCAAGCTGGCTTGACTTGTTTGTATTTCGTTCGTCCTGTGTAAACATAAAAAACTATCACCACTATTTATTTTTAGCATATTATTCCATACTGTAGTAAACATTTTTTTCAGAATTTCACCAAACTTATTAGACATACAGGATGTTACAAAAAAGGTACAGCCAAACTTTTAGGGAACATTCCACACACACAAAGAAAGAAAATATTTGCTATGGACATATGTCCGGAAACGCTTAATTACCACGGTAGAGCTCAATTCCTTACATCTCGTTAAATTTCATTGTAAAAAGCATTTCGTACAGACACTGTTCAAATCACCCAATAGAATGTTTCGTTAGAATGTACGTTACTTCCTAGGATCACCGACAGGTGGGCTGCGTGGCGTAAGGTAATCGTGACTGCACTGTGTCTCTTTAACTCACATGAAATGATAGAATGGGAACACACAGTGGCCGACTTGACTTTTGTGTGTTTCGCTCATCCTGTGTTTATTTTTCCACAATGGCGGCAATTTTTAAATTTTTAGCATAGCGTAACATATTTTAGGAAATATTTATTTCGAATTACACCAAACGTGGTACATATATAGACTACTATATATTAAACTGATTTAAATATTTTGCACGTTGTTAATCTTGTGTTCATATTTTTAAAATGAAGGCCGTATTTGTACTATTTAGCACAGTAATACATATCTTAGTACATTTTGTATTTAGAATTTCATCAAACTTGGTACACATATACTGCATACAAACCTGACTTGATTCTTGTATGTTTAGTCAATCCATCTGTTGTGTTTTGAAAACGGCGGCTCTTTTCGTTATTTACCTTTATGATAGGAAGACATCTGAGGAAAGGTATTTACTAATTTATTAAAATCGTCTCTCACATATTACTTCGGAAGCTGACTTATCTTTCGTATATATCGTGTCTCATACGTCTGAATCAATATTATCAGATAATGTTCCTAGATTACGTAAACGGTTTTAACTTTCAGGGTTTGTTTGCACCACGGCCGTAGAATAACAGGTCTGGACACGCGCCTGGAAACTTGACCCCCTTGTTGTTTGGCTGCAGTTCACCAAGTTACCGAGAATATTGTGTTTTACTGGCGCTGCAGTTAGGGCGGTCGGAATCAAACTCCGCCCACTTCCTTCCCACTAAGATAAACAATTTATTAAGACGTAATTTGTATCAATTCATGAAGTACTTCCTTCGCTCACAAATTTCAGAAAAGGCTCCAGAAATCTTTATTTACTTTATAAATTTAACAATGGAAAAAAGTGGGCGGAGTTTGTGTCCGACCGCCCGGATTACAGCGTCAAAAAGTACGACATTCTCGGTAAATTGATGAACTACAGCCAAACAACAAGGGGGTCAAGCAAAATGCATTGGTAGATAGGCGAGTGTCCAGACCTGTTCTTCTACGACCGTGGTTTGCACACTTTTAGGAAAGTAGGCTTACCAATTATGCTTTGTCTTTTTGTATTACAAACACCATCCCGTGTGAAACGTTTTCTTTTTGTGCTTTTTGATTTGTCTGCGTACTTTCTGTTAATTCACACGTCAAAAATCGGCAAGAAAGCACAGGTGTTGACGGGTCACAGCGCTAGCTCAGATGTAAACAAAGGCGCGCCTTGAAGTAGGCAATCCATGACGCGTAACTTCGGACGCGTGTACCAACTTAATGGTAAGTCGGAGACCCATAGTTCCTATCTTCAAAATACTGGTTTTAGTACCCCCAAGCCACCCCTACATTTAAGACGTATAATTTTTCCGCACCCGGTGTATCAACCATTTTGCTAATTACAGCTCACGTTGTTGTTTTGTCCTCTCATCGAAGTTCACAAGTAGCCTGCATACTGAAAGTGAGCATCGTGATTATTGGCTAGAGAAGTACATTATTTAATTGGTTAAGAGTGTGCAGGTTAAAAAAAACCTGAATTGATCTTACAAATTGATATTTATTTTTGGAGTGTATATTCGCATTTGGTAATCGTGCTGGACTGCGCCGCTGGTCGTAGGGTTTCCGCGGGGATATCCCGTTTCTTCCACCCCTTCATTCCAGCGTTACTCCATACTCACATCACCTACCCCTCACCAGTGTTAAAGACCTAGATGTTAAATGCTGACCAACATCTCTTCACTTCACCTCAGAGAGTTTAGTGGTCGCATATTTTAGGACATATTTGAAAAATATACTGGAATCAGCATAACTAACAAAAAAATTTAGTATCAACTGATAATAATACATTATAAACGAATTATATAAAAAGCAAAAAATAACAATAAGTGTATTATCGCTGCAATTTTGTAAATTACTTTAAGAGTTCAAGCAGAACAGTTGTTTATTATTAAAGTTATGATATCCACAACAGTATTGCATTGTTGCGTAACTAGTATGTCTTTCTTTTTGTCAAGACTTTTTCCATCAATGAATCTAGTTTGTTGTTTTTACTAAACATATGATATTTTTTATAACTAATGATGTGTTTTATCTCCTACGAATATTTCATGTTAAAAATTATCATAAACAAATATTTCAGAAAAGCTTCTTAACTAATAAATTTTGCAAAAATTTTTGTCCAAAATATATTATGTGACATACCACTTTGTTTCAACGAAAAGAATAACAAGTGATTTCTTACCATTTGATCTTTGTTGTCGAGTTGGGTTGTCAATTTTACAATCTCTTCATCGCGTGCTGCTACCTTTAAAAAATATTAATAAGTAATAATACAAGTCAACATAAAACAATAATAAGGTTCTAATACATTTATATGATCTTTGAAAGAACTGTGCAATGGGAGTGCATGACTAGATTCAGTTTCTTGGACGTACTCCATTGCAAATTGAATGACTGTCTAAGAAAACTAAACAAATAAATGGAATTTTTGTTTAGTTTTCTTTGACAGTCTTTCAATTCGCAATGGAGTACGTCCAAGAAACTGAATCTAGTTCTAATACATTGTTTAACATTTATTTTTAACTTTTTAACACATACATATACATAATTGTATTATATTTTAAGCAGATGTTCAAGAAAGCCCGCTATTTAATATTTAAAAACTTCAGATTCATTCGAAGATTTATTTATTACTTACAATTTGGTTCTTGTCATCGAGTTGGTTTTTCAGATCCAGGACTTCTAGGCTGAGTTTATCTACCTTAAATAATGGACAACATTTAAAAACAAAAGTGTAAATGCCAACAAATATTAAATATATAAAATATATTTGGCAGCGCACACATTAGGAATGGCTGTTAAATAGAACATATATTACTGTCAATATTATTTTACTATTCTTTCATTAGAAAAATAAACGATACCTAATTTACAATTCACAATTTTTTCTTACCTTATCGTCCTTGTTTACAAGTTGGTTTTTCAAATTCATGACTTCCTGGGTAAGTGCTATCACCTTTAAAAACACACAGGGAAAAAATGATTAAGAGCATATCAGTAAAATAAGACGATTAAAACAAGTCTGTAGGGTAAATATTTTAAATTCACTATCGTTAAAATACGCCAAGCTATTTACATACATTTGAATATTCTTTACTATAATTTTTTGGCCTGTTCTCAAAAGTAATTACTCATTTAATAAATATCCGTACGTTATATAATTAGGACTGGTGTTTATTAATGACAGAAATCTAGCGCTAACTGGATGTGGCTTCGTAACTTGTAAATCTGGGAACTATAAACAACATATACATGAGCAGCTGCTATTGATATAATAAATTGAGAAACAACAATGCACCGAGAACACTGACATTCTATAGCTGGAATGTCCCCTACACTGCGCATTCACGTGGGTTTCCAGTGTCCTCTCATGTAACCAGCAACCTTTGCAGAGATGTGTTAGTGGTTTTGGAAAGTGAAAATGAATGAGCATTGCTTTAACTCTTTTCATTACACATTCAATGCTTTCGTATGCATGTTTACAATTGTGTGCGTAGATATTAGGGACAGGTTCACGACAGTGCTGATTCTTCATAAAAATATTCAATTCCAGCTGTAATGCTTATAGACGTGAGAGTTTAGATTGCAAGAAAAGTCCTTGGTACATGATGCTTTAATGCTACAAGTATGGTCTAGATCGTTTATGATACTGTGAGCACTTCTGAAGAAGAGCTTCACTAGAATAATTGTAAATAATATTTTAGTGTACCCTCATATGTTAGTTATTGAGTATGGTACAATATATACACTTAAGACTGTTGCTTCGGTTACTTCCTTCGAATCAAAAAATACCCGGAACTAAAATTTATATAAATAGATAGAGTAACTAGGGATAAAATGTGCATCATTTCTAACGAACCACACACAAACAGACTCCATGAGGTAGTAGTTTGAAATGATATATGAAGACCATTAGTATGGTTTGATATGTTCTAAGGCAACAGGGCTGGAGCCAGATGCCAGGTTCTACGGAGACCATCTTGGATAACACCACAACGGTTATATTGGTAACTGTGCAGAATTCCGGCCATCTTTCTTTGTTCTTGACTTTGCTTTTTGTAACATTTAATTTGCAATTCAATTTTTTTTTTATTATTATACGTATTGCAATATTAATTTTAGGATATTCTTGTGCCACGTATATGTCCGCCATCTTGCAATTTCCTTCCATCGTCCATCTTGTTTTAATAGTGAGTCCTGGTCACGGTCGTAGAAGAACAGGTCTGGACACTCGCCTATCTACCAATGCATTTTACTTGACCCCCTTGTTGTTTGGCTGTAGTTCGTCAAGTTACTGAGAATGTACTTTTTGGCGCTGTAATCCGGGCGGTCGGACTCAAACTCCACCCACATTTCCTATTGTTAAATTTATAATAATGATTGCTGGAACCATTTCTTAAATTTGTGAGCGAAGGAAGTATTTCATAAATGGATAAAAATACGTTTTGATAAATTGTTTATCTTAGTGGAAAGGAAGTGGGCGGAGTTAGAGTCCGACCGCCCTAACTGAAGCGCCAATAAAACACAATATTCTCGGTAACTTGGTGAACTACAGCCAAGCAACAAGGGGGTAAAGTTTCCAGGCGAGTGTCCAGACCTGTTCTTCTACTACCCTTGTCCTGGTGCACCGTTCAGTGCTCAGTGGCGACGGTGGTGCGCAGCGGCATTTTGTGGAACTTACATTGATTCTACAATTTTTTTATTTGGCTCGGTTGCAACCTCTTAGCTTTTCGTTGCTAGGCTTTGTTCTCTTTTTCTCTTATTATCCTTTTCTCCAGACTTGGACAGTTTTATAAAGCTCTGGCCAAGTTTAGTTCGTATGTAGGTACGGGCCGGCGTGCAAGGTGGCTGCTGTCATGTGGTTCGTGCTAATGTAACTGTATTTATCTCTGTTTTCTAAATGCTCTGTTTGGCTGCAGTCTATTAAAATTTCGTCCAGGTTCAGCGATGTTTGTATTACGTATTTTTGGGGTAATGTTTCATGGATTTTTGTAATTGTGTTTTTTACTGTCGAGCACTGCAATGACCCGTTGGTAAAATAGCTTTAATGCCTTGGCGTCTCTTTTCAATGCATTTGTAACGTTTTGAAATTTCCTTACCTAGAAATTTGAGCAAACAGGAGCATTTTAACATGGAATTCTATGCTCAACATTATGACAATAATTGCTAAATTTGCATTGATTGCTTTTTTTTTTTTAGAGACTTGTCTAGTTTATCTTGCACACACAATGTTGACATCCGCGTGTGACGAGTTTATTTGGACTATGAATATTTAGTTAACAGAATTTGTGTGATCTCACGTTATGTATACTCAGTCACGATCGTCTATGAATTTCTAAGTCTGAGCAGAGGCAGTTTTTTTATGATACTAAAGTCATAGACTTCAAAAGGGTTCAATGCCTGTTGGAATTGTTTCACATGTTTGCCACGTCATGGTGAATCTTCGTAACTTCAACCTTATTCTACTTGTAAAATTTGAAATAATATGCACGCATGATTAAAAATTGGTAACGTAACTGTTTGCAGTGTTATAATGTTATTCACGTGTTCTGAAAAGATTTTCAGAAGCAATTACATTGGATAAACAGATTTCATATTCTTAAATTTGCTTGCTGTACACCTTGTTCATATGTTTGTTCTGTTGCGCCTACCCTCTGCAAGTGCAGAGTAGGTTCACTTGTTTCCTTTGCATGTATTATTGTTTACAATGTTCCTAGACAATAATAACACGTTAGCCCTTTGTATCTACGTTTTATAGAGGAAGTGCTTGTAGTGTATTCATATATATTTTTTTTTTTTCGTCGTGTTCTAGAGTGTATTGGTGTACGTCATGTCTCCTTACGCAATTGTGTGCTAGACTGTGCTAATGTCGCACATTGGTGTATATTGATAGAGGCGATGTTGCATCCTTCCTTAATGAACTACTTAAATTTTCGAAGTTTATGTAATTCATCTTAATTTTAATTAAATTTTGCATAGTTTAACACGATTTTCTATACCTGCATATGTCAGAAAGTTTTAAATGTTATTCAATATTTACTTTATGCATAGCTATGCGCAATATAGCTACATATTCTTTCCAAGGCTGTGCCTAGTTCTCGTATATTATTTTTAATATGATGGGAATAAATTTTTTTCTGCTTTTTCATGTCTATTTTTAAAAAGTAAAATACATTTCAACTGAATTGATATTAAAATAAGTATGATTTTATTTAAAAATTATACATATCGGTATTCGAAAAGAGAAAAAACATATCGTACATCTTAGTCTGTTCTCTTACATTGCCTAATTTTAAATTTTCAGTTAAAACTGAAAGATTGCGATCCTCGATGTAATAATTTGTTTGATTTCTGAGTAAATTATTTTTAAAAAAATTAAGAGAGAAATGTTTTACTTGACATAACTTCATTATTTAAATATGGTAAGCCTCATTTCGGATCCCTTGACCTGTATTCAAGTCCTCCCCCTCATCACTTGGCTCCTCCCTAGCCCGTTCCTGTCTGTAACAACATCATTCGATATGACTTATAACAATTTATAGTACTTTAATACAAATCGAATATGGCTCCCAGTAAAAAATATTTTTCACATCGTTGGCTAGTAGGCTTCACTAGAGTCGCACTCTGCTTGCTGCTGTTTTGAAGGGCGAAGTTTGAAGCCCCGTGTATCGTGATCTCGCTCTTGTAAAGCTCTTTATAGGTGTTCAAGGGCGATAAAACCTAATTGTATATTTATATGATATAGTGTTAGTTTTGTTATGAAACAATTTTAGATGGTATAGTTATCTTATAATGGTGCGTCAAAATTCATAATTAGCATGTTCTGCTGCTATGCAAATAGTAAAAACCAGTTGACTTAAAATTAAGTAAGTGAAATAATTCTCAGTGAAATAACATGTCATGGACTACACAATTAAACATTAATATACATCCCGCGAACTATATTTATATTTATAAAAAATTTATTTATTGCTGTACTTCTGTGATTATTTGAAGAATTTAAAATATTGCGTTGTAGGTTTTTGAATGTTTTATTGTAGTTTTCGCGAAGAGAATTTTGTCCCACTTTGTTTCAGTGTCTTACATGCACACCTGCAGCTCAACTTCATGATTATTGGCAGAGTGTTTATGCGCAGAGTTGTTATCAATTTGACTGTGCCAGTCAGTACATGGATAACTGTGACACAACACGTCTGTGACTTACGGATTTAACCTCCAGACGCTATTGGTGTTACGGAATCCAATCACTGATTACAGAGCAGAGATACAGGTGCTCTCGTAAGGCACTGAAGCAAAGTGCTGCAAAAATCTTTTCGCGAAAACTACCGGGCCCTACTCATGGGACATAAGTTCACAGAAAATGATTTCATTTAAAGAGGTTGCTTGGTTTTCATTTTGGTGGGTTAGCCCATTATCGCTCCCAGGTCCTCAAGTATCTTCTACAAAACTAACGATATTTCATAAAAATATAAAATTACGATTTAATCGAAATTGAAGACCCTTAACGTTTGAGTACACAGAATAAACCTTCGCCACAACATAGGTTCGAGTGCAGATATGGCAACTACGACTTAAATTACGTATACATGTATATTTATTGTGTCTAGACAAAATATTTGTTGTAATAGCATTGCTAATGTTTTTTTACGCTTTATAATGTACTGCTATTTTTATTGCACTTCATTTTTCCTCATAGTTCTTAATTTTTCATATAAGAAGAATTTTTTATTTTGAGAAAGTAAGTAATAATAGTTTTTAAAAAATTGTTAATTATTCTTATATACCGAAAGAGTGAATTTTACAATCAAATATTATTATGTTGCTATTAAGTGAATTTTATTGTGTGCTGGAAAATGTTGGTAGTGTAATATTTTTTTTTATTATAGTGTTCAAAAATGTTCAAATGCCTACCATTGTGAAGATAGGTAAAATGCATTAACGAAATACATGGAAGTCACATCACTTCATTCCAGTGATGATCCATTTTCACATCACGTCACCCCTCACTAGCGCTAAAGACCTAGATGTTAGTGCTGCCCAAAATACGTTTACATCATTTCACAAATGTGACATTCTGGGAACTGAGATTTGTCCCCGTCTTTAGGCACAGACAGACTGGAATAACAAGGACGTTATAAAAAAGACACGCCTACTTACAGTATAGTGTAACTTCTTCCTGATTGGCCGCATAAATATAATGGGCATATATGCAGTGAATAGTGAATCATGGTCTATAATTATACTTAATTTAAGCCAGTGATGCTGGACCAGTAGTTAACATTTAGTATAGAAATGTTCTGCAGGATTTAATTATATATATTTAAATCATATTTTTAGCTCAAGGGAATTAAATACTCATAATTGTAATTTAGGTAACATGTAAATTATAAACCCATTTCAAAAGGCCATAACTTGGGTTACAGACGTGCTATCGCAAAACGGGTTGTCGCAATGGAAAACTCACATCCACGAGATTTAACAATGTACATTACATATTCATGATTTTTTTGTTCAGTTTTTATGATCATAATTAATTGGATTTTTATTCAGTTTGTCCACTAGCTATATACTTCATAGTTAATCTTAGTCCTAAGGAAGTTTTGAATGTGTAATAAACAACTGGTTTCGGCTTTGGTAATATTGTCGCACTCTCATAACTACATTACTTAGAATTCCATCGCAGTTTAAAAAATAAAGAAATGAATTTATAATAAATGCATCGTCTAAAGATTTTCTTCCAAAACTCATTGCTCGTATATTTTAATATTGTGAAGCAACTAGATAATAAAGCTTTCGTTGTTCATGATGTTGTATTTGTTATGCAAATGTCTAATTTTTTTCTGGACGATTTCAATTCTATTGCTATCTGTATTTGTAATGGAGTTTCAAATGACAGAGCAATAATCTAAGTTACTTCTAACAAGTGAGTCATATAGTCATATTAAAGAGTTATATTTGGTAGCAGATTAAGTTGGAAACTTGATCAAGCCAAGAACTTTATTGTCGTAGGTAATAATATTAATCAGATGGTGATGAAAATATAGCTTAAAGTCAACAATAAATAACACCTGGATCACGTAACTTATACAATAAGATTTTTGTACTTTGTTTGTGCGTACAGAGTATTCGAAATTAATGGCATGAGTTTCATATAGTTATCTGTACACCACAAAGCAATTGACCCGATGTATTCTTGAAGCATATGCCAATCACGTATACTATCTATTGTTTCGTATATTTTAATATAATCAGCATAGAGTAGTACCTTAGAATTTTTAAGTACGGTTGTAATGCTATCAGTCAATATATTAATTTAAAGTGCTGACAGGGCTCCATCTTGTACTGCTCCAGACATTACATCATAAATTTTAAATAAAGGATCCCTAATTTAACACTACAATTTCTGTTTGACAAGTAATCTTGAAACTAATATGCATTAATAGTGCTTAATCTAATTAATCCAATGTTACTATACTTAGAAATAATTATATTACGATTATAAGCATCAAACCATTTACATAAATCAGAATAGATTGCATCAACATGTATCCGTGAAATTTCTTCCGCCATAGTAAAGGTCACAAATTGAAATAAATTTGATGGTGTAGTTCCAGACATAAAGTCATGCTGTAATTGAGATATCTTATTTTCGTATAAAATATAAATGATTGTGGATATTATTCTCAAAACTTTTGAGAAACCACACAGTAGTGAAATAGGCCTAAAATTTGTTATCAACTGTTACCTTTCTTAAATGCTGGTACTACAACATCATGATTACAAATGGAGGAGTACTTTCCTGTATCCAAGAAATAATTGAAATATGAAGAAGAACTGGTGCTAATACCATAGCACAACCTTTGTTAATAAAGTTAGGAATATCATCATAACCAGTAGATTTTGTAGATTTTAACTTTCGTATAGCCCACAAAATTAAGCTAATTGTGATCATATGTGGATCAAGAATATTTACGTTATTTAAAGCCTTAGGTTGGCACGTTTTTATCTTATTTGCATTATTGTATACAGAAGAAAATATTCTCGAAAAGAATTGGCAATTGTATACTGGTTATTGGTTACTACATAATTTATTAAAATGCTACTTTGTTCATTATTACAGCCGTCCTTCAGTATTTTAACACATGTAGTAAAACCAGAATGATTTGCCTTTATATTATCACTGATGTTCAGTTACCAAACTGTCTTGTCAGCATTCAACATTTCCTTGACTAACTTACTGTACATGCTACAGATCCATAGTGTTGTGTGCTCTGGGTGCTTTTGTATAATTTGTGAAAGTTATGTTTACGTTTTAATAGGTAATTTATATTTTTTGAAACCAGACGGGGTATTTTGACTTTGACTTTTCAATAAACAGAACTTTTTCATAAATTTTGTCTTAGATACAGTTTGTTTGATGTTATACCATACTGTCTACATGTGCATGACGTAAATCCAGTCTGTATTACTGGCTCCTCGAGCCAGCTTATTACACTGTTCATCAGTATTTGCAGTAGACCCTGCGTCATTTTGAGATGTGACAAGATTTGGCGCCGCCGAGTCAGCTGTTGCCTCAGTTTTCGCAGTAGCTGCTGAACTTGACTGCACAAACATCTGCTCGTTCTAAAGTCTTACATAGGAAGTACTCAATAAACAACCATAAGGCCAGAAAACTGTATTAAAAATACGGTCATAGTCAGATTATGCAACTTATACATAAAAAGATGAGTACGAATCATACCTAGTTTTAAGTCTTGCCACTTTGAGAACTATAATATCTTAATTGATATAGGACACACTGCCACTTTCCTGCAAATTAGGTGCTAAACGATACGCAAAGATTTATTTCATGCGTTGCCTAGTTGGTTTCGAAACCATCTTAATGACTACGTTGTTTCTGGCACCTAGTTGCAGTTATTTTTTTTTTTACCGCCAAGTGTCTTGAAACTGATGACGTATTGTCATCTGACTGCTTTCTTAAGAGGGCGTGGTACATAATTCAACGCTAAAAGCAATAATCTATAACTGTATGTTTCTTTAAGCCAATTTGCAAAAATTAAACAGTAGCAATCCTAGACAACAGTTTAAGCCAACGTTTAAAACAAAATTGTATCCAGTGTTACGAACTTCTGAGGCACAATATCTGACGCCGGAACCTCGTGCATTTAACTGCGGCGCAAGAGATCATGCGTAACGATTTAGAAATTCTGGATAAATATTTACTCTTAAAGTTGGCAAATGCCATTATCTATTATTGTCATTGAGTATTTTATCCATATTGGATTCGAAAAAAGCGTAGAAATCAATTGATGTTTTCAGCGTTTGTTTAACTACCACGCACTCTTAAGCATCTTCGCGCTACTGTTCAACATCCGTGTCAGCTGCTGGCGACATGGAAACAGTTTGATGGCCACACGCTTCGTCTGTCGTACGTGGCGGTCACGTGGTTCTACCACGTGGTACCTTAGAAACAATGTTCTGTACCGGCTGGCTTGTCGTGGATGATGAATCAGTTTTGTTATTTGTTTGTGTTTGCCCATTTCCAACAACCTGACTGTATGGTTTGTTAGATTTCGACTCAGACTGAGCACAATGAATGAAACAACGTGTTTCACTCTCTGCGGACTGCACACTCTCAAACATTGCACGAAACAGTGAATTCTTATCTTTAAGTTCTTTTATCTGGCTTATTATAACATTAATTTTATCACACAGTAGCATGAACTTCAACTTGACCCTGTCGTTCAGGCAGTTCGAAGGCTGGGAAGACTTGTTCGCTTTCTCTGATGACCCATTGTTGGTTGTTTGTAGTACCAGCTTACATGTATTGCTGGCTCACTATCTTGCGTTTCACTGGATTTGTTATGCTTACTACGCTGTAGTGATGAAAAGCTAAACATAGTTATTTCACAGCTACAATTTTTACTCTCGTACGTTTCGCTCTCTTCCGCGCCATATTGTGTCGCGCTCTGCGAGAACAAACGCGCACCGCATCTCCCGCACACTTTATAAATGTTTGATTGCTGTAAAAAGGCATACCACATACCGTACACACGCCGCTACTCCGGGCACAAGATTGCCGGGGTATCCAACTTAACGAAAAACACTCTCCGACTAATTGAACAAGTAAAATTGCAAGGCTAGCAGAAACAGTTGTACAGCACATCCTACTCCTATGAGCGCATTAAGGCGATCTGGGTTCGAGTCCCAGCGGGTTGGGTGCCCGGATATTCGCATGTGGGAATGTGTAGGATGATGAAATTTGTCGGCGGGTTATCTCGGGGATCTCCCGTTTCCCCTGTCCTTTCATTCCGGCTCTGTTCCATACTCACTTCATGTCGCCCCTCGTCAGCGCTAAAGACCTCGATGTTAAGCGCTGACCAAAATCTCTCACTCCCTCCTACGAGCACTTGCTGCTAATGCCGAATATGGTAACGAGTACAGAATATTGGACATTAACAAAGTTTATATTATTTAATAACTTAAAATATAATAAAATGTTTTAAATGTTAAAGATTTCATTTAGTTATGTTTATAAATGTCACATAAGCCTACTTACTTTAGCCAATGCTTCATTTTCTCTTCGTAATGAGTTTTCGTTTTCATTGTGTTTGCGCATTTCCTCTTTAACTTGCAGTATCTAAAACAAAATTAAATTATGGTAGGGTAATCGTTTGAAATGAAATGTTAAAATTTATATAAAACAAGTTATCTTATAAAATCTTGTGGAATTTTACTAATCAAATAAACATACTAATTCCGAATACATTTTTAACCACAACAAATAAGAAACACAGTAATGTACATACTTACAATCACAGTTTTAAATATGTTTTCACCAAGCATTGTTACCTTATATAGTTAGGAAAATATAAATGTAAACACGTTCCTATACTTTCCGTGAAATATTTAACCACTACAGAACGTTAGAAAAAAATTAGTTACTATTTAGCGTTAACTACCACAGAGTAACGCCCATTTTACAGAGTTTTTATTAGACTGCAGCATGGAATTCGAAATGTCTTCAAAACAAATAACATTATCCGCGTTTATAATTGCTGACACTAAAGGTAAAGGTTGACTGTTAGACTAATGTCAAGTGTACTTGTTCTCATGATTATTGTTCTGTAGTTAATTCAAGTGTTATATATATATATATATATATATATATATATATATATATATATATATATATATATAACACTAGGATACCAATGTTGTGTTACACTCACCATGTCAGTATTTTGTCTGTGCAAGCGCATTCCATCTTGTGATGTGTCACCAAAACATTGCAGAGCCTGACTGACTTCTCTTATAACAGTGACCATTGCAGATTCGTTGATATACAACTGTGAACATAAAAACTGTGCTCACTGACATCTTCCAAGTAGGTAGATGAGTGAGATATTTTGGTCAGCGTTCAACATATAGGTCTTTAACGCTGGTGGGGGTGACATAATGTGAGTATGGAGCAGTGCCGGAATGAAAGGGCGGGTGAAACGGGAGATCTCCGGGAAAACCCGCCGACCAGCGGCATCGTCCAGCACGATTCCCACATGCGAAAATCCGGGGACTGACCCCGCTAGGAATCGAACCCGGATCGTGTTGGTGGGAGGCAAGAGGTCTGACCCCTCGGCCACCGCGGCCCCAAGTAGGTAGATGACTAGCATGTAGGCGAGGTTGTATTGATACATCTGCACCAAATGTTGTATAAAATAATAATCGTAGTAATTGAGGACAAAGTAAAAATTATAATTTTTCTGACATATTCCAAATTTATACGTTTGCATAAAGATGTACAACTGATGTATTTAAATGCGCATATATATATATATATATATATATATATATATATATATATATATATATATATATATATATATATATATATATATTGACTCAAACTATTACATATTGTGTTTAAATAATAATCTACAAAATACAGTTTGATTTCATTATCAATATTGAAATATCCATCTGCACAAGATTAAACTTGTTAACAAACGTGTACTAAATAACGGTACTCGTGAATACTCGCCTACAAGATAGGCAAATATAATTATTACTGAAAAAAAGGATTATTTTATCAATAAAATCATGGGTTTAATTGACCGGAACTAAAATTACAACAACTTAAATCTGCCTTTAATTGGAATTAAATTATAATTTATTATTTCCTACAGTAATATTGTGATTATATTATGAAATGTTGTTTCATTTTGTAAGGATATATATTTTTTAATCTTTAAACACTAGCAAAGGTTTTTAAAGTACATTTTGAATTTAAATATATTTTTGTGTCTAATAAGCACAATGCTATATTCTGTCTCATATAAGTATTCCATACTTGAAAGTTCACTTCTGAGAAGTGTTTCTGTAAACAGGACTGTGTAGACAGTGGTTTTCCAGGAAGTCAAGTAGGTTTAAAGTTCCAAAAAAAGGAACTGACAGACACATTTCTCAGAAGAGACATGTCAAAATATGGAAAAGTTACGTGAGATAGACTTTTCTTTGTTGACCTAGGAATTTAAAGAAAATGAGGAAATAATTTATAATCGCAGCACTGGAACGTTCTCAAACTTTCGTTGGCAGTTTGAAACAATTAGGCTGTCACTAAGAACAATTATAATATTTTGCTAAAGTAAATTTGTATATTCTTTGCGAGATCATACAATTGCTTCAAATGTTTAATTGTGACATACATTAACAAAGGTTTCTTCAATTTTATTTATAAACATTTAAAAATAAATATTGTTTCCATGAGTAAAAAAGAAAACCGGTTTAAATATAAGCTAATTTCAGGTTTATTAGTAACTTTTTTACTGGGAAAAATACCTGTCTACAATAAATTTAACGTAGTCTAAGGTTTTTTTGCAATTGCTAACCTGTGCAATGTAATGCAACACGCTCTGCTATGACACTATGCGATGCAAAACGCAGTATTGTTACACACAACTGCGATAGTATATAGCCCAGCTTTGATTTACTATTGGTTCGGAATCTCAGGGAATAAATAAAATAATTACTCTGCTCATAAAACGTAGGGTTAAGTAATAAAGGAAACACCAGGGACTAACTTACACCTTGAAGTTCTAGCAGAGTTCGCTGGTGATTATATAATTTCTATCGTGCAAAACTATTAAATATTCAACTACTCAAAAAAGAAAACTACAGCCAAACAATATAAAAAAAGTGTATTACGTGTTCAATTCTGAAAAATTCACTTACAAGATGGCTATTCAATGCAGTAAAACATGACGACTCTCGGTAAATAATACTAACTTTGAAATAATTAATGATAATAGGCTGACCCGTAATTTCCATAATTATAAACAACTGGAATTGCCAGAAAATGAGACAAGTAAGATTACATAGTCTGATAACGGGATATGAGTGCAAACAGGATTAAGCATTTTATATTGCTATCACACAAGAAAATGGAATTATTAAATTAGTTACTGTCACAGCAAAACTCAGTAGCAAGCATGATTTTCTTAATCCAGGGATAGCCGTTGAGTGATATAGTTTCCAAAGTGCGGACACTAACATCAAATAAAGAAAAGCGTATGACGGTTGCAGAGGCCAAAGACAGGCTTAAACTACGAGATATACGTGTTGACGAGACTAAGCTGAAGTCTACATTGCGGTGAGTATGTAGCAGTGTCGTCTAGATGTTCTCGTAGAATCGGAAGGCAATGGTTTCCTCCGTGTTATCCTCCCTAAATCAGCACACGAGCTACTTGGTTCCGACTTGCTACTGTTCAATGCATGCTTCACGCGAACAGATGCGGTTGCACAAAATAACTATTCTGTCTCAAAATAATAAACTCGGGCTCTCTTCTTAATCATATCTCCGCATAAAACTCTTTTCTTAGCCTTCCTAGACGACCTGGTATAAACCATTTCTCTCTCTCTCTTTTGTCTGCACTAATTAAATTCCCCTAAACGTGAGCATGCGACATTGCCTGTCTCTCCTTCCCAGGAACGCTGATAAAAAAAACATCAACAAATTTAGTCATTCGTTCAATACGTATAAGCGTCTGTACTCTCAGCTAATCAAAGCTCGTCTCTCGAGCGTCTGTCTACCGCTAGCATTGTTGCGCCTCGCAGCTCCGACAAAACACTCACATGTTTGCACGCAGAAATTACAAGAGAAAAAACTTTAAAATATGAAGTCCTAGCTAAGCCAGTCTCATAGCACTATTATTTCACTAAGCACACGACAAATACCCAAAGTAAGCAGTTACATAACCCAATTAATTTAAATAGATTAAACACATGCCAAAGATATTTACGTAAGATAAAGCTATAGCTAATACAAATACGGTAATGAAAAAAAAATACGTGATTCTGTGCAGGTCACACGTTACACCTGAAGAAATGCTTTCTCACAGTCTTGAGATTAATGACTTAGTACACAAGCGAGGAAGATAGGTGTAACCACAATGTTGTGTTATTGTTTGCTAATATTGTGTAGTTGTACCTGAGTCTGACGCTTCCACAACTTCTTGTTATAGTGAGAAATGCTCCTCCTGTAGAGAAATGTCTATATAGAATAGAGGATTGTTAAAAGAACGTTGTAACCAGGTATATCATTGGACACATGGGAAGGGTCAAGTCCCTCAAGAAAAATTAAAATATGTGCACCAGATGATTACTTATTAATCTGAAGGAGTCGAAGAGCATTTACAAAATGACTAATTGGTTTTCAACGTTACTATAAATTACAGTGCATAGATTCGCTTTAAGGCCCTTAGTAATTAGAAATACATTAATTACCGCAGCACATCACAATGACTAAATACCTCTGTGCAAAAACAATACGATCTTAATACTGGCAGAGTTGGCAGGTGTGTATATATATATATATATATATATATATATATATATATATATATATATATATATATACATAATAAGAAAAAGCATATTTGTGAATTATTCGTACACAAATTTAATACTTATTTGAAATACTTAATTTAAATGTTTACTTTAAAGTTCATACCAATATATGTGAGTATCATGCAAGTTTTAGTTTGTATGTTTGCGAATGACATAGAAACGTTTTAAAGTAGGGGCCTACATGAACACACACTCACGTGAAGCTACTAGGTATTAAGAAAAAATACTTCGACCATACAAGTTGATCATTACATATTTGTAGATACAGACAATTATTCAATTTTTATTTGAGTGCATTGTTAAGATAATGAGCATTAGCTAAGTTTTTAAATGGTTAACTAACAGCATTTTTATTATTTTCGACCCAACCATCCTAAAATATTTTGATAGCGTGCTTATTAATTTACAGTTAAATGCACAACAGGCAAGCAGACAACGAGCCTGTACTGACGTAAGTAAATACCATACCACGCCCTAGGTTATTAACTATACGTGTACAGTTGAAATATAAGAATTTCTTACCGAGTCTTGATCCCCTCCACAACATTGTTGCGTAGCAGCAAGTATCACGAGCGTCACAGTCCACATGAGATTGAAAGACGGGGCCATGGCAATACAGTTCCTGTAACGAATAACAGACTCTTTCTGATATTTTCATACAGCGTACAGGACCCTATTTGAAAATATTGATTTACATACTTTCAAAGAATGCAACAGGGCACATGATTAACATTTCAATTTAATGTCTCACTGAATTTAAATATTCATTTGAAATTATTACACAGCATCACGTAACTCATTATGACATCTAGACTTCAACACAATAATAATAATATATTATTGCCATTGAATAAGTAGGCTACATGTAATAGGCAAAGTCACAATCCTACATTTTTTAACAAGTTGCAACACTACATTTGACACAATCACAATACCACATTTTAATAATTTCTCAATACAGCAACAATATTTGAAACGAAACATAATTTTCGTTGTTGTAAGCAGTCTAGGTAAACATTTTCAAGGTATAAAAATGCAAAAATAACAATATAGAAGAAATTAAGCGATTAATATTTTCAAAGTTTTAGTAAATATTTAGTTTATGTCAGGGTAATGAGAATTTCTCATCCACAAATACATGTGGTTGTTTTAAATAATTAAAAAACTATATATACGAAGTTAAGAAATACTTTTTTCAAAAATATAATACATTTATCTTCACGAAAAAAAAATATTGATAGGTACTGGCTTCAAGTCACTACTGTAGTAAATAAATAATAAATATATTATTTTTAAGTGCTAACTAACATACAAGCATTTCACAGGTGGCAATTAAATACACATAAAATTAAAATAAAGCCTAACACAAAGTACACGATAAATATCGTACACACATACAAGAAACACAACACAGATACTTATACGCGAACACTTATAAAAACGTAAATTAATCTTTATGTACGTGGTAACTAAAGAACTAGTTTGGACACATGCCATTGCAGATTTTGTCCTAGTGCCAAACAACTTGACCTTTCTCTGTAAATGCCGCAGTAATGATTGTGCCACTTGTTGCACAATTCAATAAGGAAAATAATGTTTTATTTTCCTTTTTTTTTTTGGCAAAATCCTCTCACTGCACTCAGGTCTTATTTAAACTGTAACTGTATTACATTTTAACCTTTATGTTATATTTAAATGAACAGAAACGATGTTAGTGATTAAGTCATTAACCCAAAACACAATAAATTTTATTGTATTTAAAG